>JBBYHO010490293.1:0-16110 GCA_038382025.1 Adansonia gregorii
GAAACTATTTAGTATATTGCAAAAATTATGAACGCATGGAAATATTAAGACATGAACTTTGCAAATGTATAAATAAATGCATGAATAAATTTACAAGTGTTTATGGAATAAAAATGTTAAGACAAAAAAATTTCTCAGTATAATAAATTGATGTGAAGTATATATAAAAATAAAATGGATAATAGCAACACAACATTTACTTATTAATATCAAGAAAATCAAACTACAAGAGTAAAAGGTTAAAAGTGTTCCCTAATGTATACCTAATTAGTAATTTCTAGAATCGAGTATGCCTCTAACTAGGTAAGGCCCTTATGGTTCATTACATGAAATTTGAGTTAGACATCTAAATAAGTTCTCGAATTATTCTCTGAGTTCAAAAAGAACTAACGAGGCACCTTAATCTTTACCCATAATGGGTTTATGTCGAAAAGGGTTCAATTCGAGTGGTTCTAATGCATACTTTCAACATAAAATACGCAAAATGGTCTAAAATGGCAAACTTAACCCTAATGTGTACTTTCGACATAAAAGTATCTTGGTAATCACATAGGAGTTGGTTCTAATGTAACATTACGAAAATGTCTTTAGGTATACATTTGACATAAAAGTATCTTGATTATCCCAAGGACTTGAAAATGATGATAAAATGATGAACCTATCCTAAATATGCACCTTAGGCCTTAAAGCATCCCAGTGAGTATCTAAGATTAAGCTTTAGAGAAAATTATCAAAATATCCTTAAGGTATACCTTTAATATAAAAGTATCCTAATTATCCTAAAGACTTGAAAATGATGAGAAATGAGGAACCTACCTTAAATATGCACCTTTGGCCTAAAAGCATCTCAGTGATGACCTAAAACTCTATTCTAAAAAAATTACCAAAATACCCTTAGAATATACCTTTGACATAAAAGTATCTCGATTAAGGATTTTAATATGATGGGAAATAATTATCTTAGCCTAAATGGAGAAATTAAAATATGAAGATTGACTTAAAAATCAAAAATTAAATTTAAGTCTCTAAACTTTTGAAAATTATGTTTTGAACCCTAGTGAAAAATCAAAAGGATACAAAAAGTTTTGATTATTTCTATACCCCTACAGAAGACCATAGGAATAATAAAAATATTTTAAAATGACAAAATAACCATTTTACCCCTAAATGTTAAAGTTTGCTAAATGGTCCCCAAACTTTTTCTAATTTTACACTTAGGTGCCTAAATAAAAAAACCCATAATAAATCATCACAAAATATGATTAATCATGTAAAAATCAGTATGTAAATCATGAAAACATCCGTATGAAGGTTCAATCAAACACTTTTGACCATAAATAAATTTTTTTATTTTTGCAAACTAGTCCCTACACTATGCAAAATTGCAAAATGACCCCTAAAATGTGAAAAATACTTAAGACATGTTTAGAAAAACATGAATCAATTTTCTCAAGGCCCACGAAACCTTCTGCCAAGCCAAAAATAGCTTAAAACAAATTCTACATATTTTACAAATTAATCCTTATGTTTACTAATATTATAAAATAACCTAGAAACAAGAAAAACATGGAAATATTTCAAAAATATGCACAAAATCATCATAAAAAAGAACCTATCAAATTTGGCCAAACCAAAATATCAACTATAAGCATGCTATCACATAAAAAATCAAGAACATAAATAAATACTAATAAACCAAAATAAAAATAAAACAAAATAAAATAAAAATGAATATACAAATATACTTAACCATATATTATTGTGAAAATGAAAAAAGAAACAAGATAAACATCAACATACATATACAATAAGGTTAAATCTCAACAATAACAACATATTGTACAAGCAAAAATCAAGAAATAACTAAAAAAACCAACATCAATATCACAAATATACAAAATCATTATGTTTAGCCTTTCAGCATGGATCAAAATCCTTGAGCCTTAACATGGTTTTCAATCATAAATGAGGTGAAAAATAAAGAAAAACAAAAAAAAATAAAGCTTATACCTTGAAAAAAGATTGAAAAACTAAGTAAATATAATTATTTTTAGTGCTTTTTTCATGCCAAATAGCCAAAGCTCATTTCAAATTCATGCTTCCCTTATTTATAGGGAAAGCCTTGTTCTAAGGGCTGAACAAATTGCCCTTGGATGAATATTTCTTTTTTTTCTTTTTTTGATGTTTTTTACTTAAGTAATAATTGGCTTTTCTAATTGATTTGATTTAGATTGAAAGTGATTTAATGTAAATTTTTTTTTATCATTCTATAGCTTGCATCATCCATGACATCACCTATTTCTGGAGATTTTGTGAGATATTTGTAATGTTTGTAAAATTAAGCCATAACAATTAATTAGAAAAACTAAATTGTAATTATGTATTTGAAATAAAATTTCATATGATCAACTTAATTTAATCAAACAATAAAAATAATTTTTAATTTATAGTAAAAAAAATTGCAAACTCGTAAAATTTTAAGAGAAAAAACATTATCGAAAAATTATCATATATAAAAAATGCAAAACTCATAAAATAAATTAAATTTTTACAAAATGATTTGATAGGATTAAACAATAAAATTATAAAAATTATAAAAATTATAAACTTAAAAAATTATGCTGAAAAAATTTATGGAGTAGAAAACTACCTATCTTGTAAACAGAAAAATTTTGAAAAAAATGAAAAACTCATGGAATAAGTTGGATTTTGAAAAATTATTTAGTGTGAATTAAGTAAAAATATTTGAAGAATTTTAAAAATTATAAACTCGAAAAAATCTTCTGAAAAATTTACAAAGTGAAAAACTTCGTATTTTGAAAAAAAAATCAAGAAAAAACAAAACTCATGAAATAAAATAAATTTGACAAACTGATTTAATTATTGTTAAACGGAAATATTTAAAGATTTTTAAAGTTCAAACTCGAGAATTTTACAAATAAAGGAAAGCTCGTACTCTAAAATGGGGGAATTTCAAAGAATCCATTGAAACTTAATAAAATAAATTAAATACACATATTATTCAAAATATTAATTTAAAAATGGTAAAAATAAAAATCCAAAATTTGAAACAAAGTGCTTACCAAAATATTCGTGAGCAAAATACTCACGATACTGTGAAAAATTCAAAATTAACTAGTAAAATGAACAACTTGACACCTCGTGGTATAAAATGCCAATATAAAATTTTGGTTGAATATTGCTGATTGTTGGATTGCATATCAACATAAATACCATACTGATATTGATAAAAATATACGAAGGTCAATTTCTTAAATTTAACAAAAAATTTTGAAAAATTTTAAAAAAATTAGAAATTTGACCATGATAACAGTTACAAAAATAAATTTCATAATTTCATAGGCATAAAATTAAAAGTTGATTATTTTACCTTGAAATTTGCTTTTCATGACCTTTGAAATGGCGCTAATTTTGTCATTTGTATCTGTGATCATCTAAAGACATTTAAATAGGTCTTAAAAATGTATATTCCCATAAAGAAAATTCACCTCCACTGGGACAAGTGCCTAATTTTATATCTTGGATGTTTTTGGACTAACAAGGAAGGGGGCCCAAACAAAATTAAGTGCCAACACATGCGAAGAGGAATTTGATATCCTATACATCTGTCACATCTTTTAGGTTCCAAGAAATTTACTATGCATTGGTCAACTTTTTTCTTTCATATCAAAAGGATTCTCGCACCCCATGCATTTGTCACATCTTTTAGGTTCCAAGAAATTTAGTATACATTAGTCAACTTTTTTCTTTTTGCATCAAAAGGAATCTAATGCCCCATGCATTTATCAAATCTTTCAGGTTAAAAGAAATTTACTATGCATTCTCAACTTTTTTCTTTCTCAGAAAGAACCCAACACCACATGCATTTGTCACATCTATTAGGTTCTAAGAAATTTGTTATGCATTGCTTAACCTTTTTCTCTCGTATCAGAAGGAATTTGATACCCCACGCATTTGTGACATAAGTCAGGTTCAAAAGATTTACTATGCATTAGTCAACTTTTTCTTTCATATCAAAAGGAATTTAATACCCTGTACTTTTATCGCATCTATCAGGTTTCAAAAACTTTACTATGCATTAGTCAATTTTTTTCTTCTGTATCAGAAGAAATTTGACACCCTATGCTTTTATCGCATCTGTCAAGCTCCAAAAACTTTAGTATGCATCTTTTTTTCAAATAAGATCCATTTTTTAATTTGTAGATAACTCAATTTTAACCCTAAACTTAGATTTTTAAATAAACTACCATCTAAAATGATATAAATGATATTAAAACATTTTATATAAATGATCATAAATGATAAAAATAGAAATTATACAAAAGATATAAAATACATATTATACAAATGATATAAATAATAAAAATACATATTAACCAAATTAATACACATAAAACTTTATTAATAGGGGGCCTTTGTGCTTAGTGTTGAACAACAATGCAGAGCTCTCCTATTATATGATGGCAATAGTTATTATTCAATGTTTTTACTTTCATCTGTGGTATCTGAATACATGTGCTCCAAGTTTGACGTCTTGGGACTCTTGCTATCATCGCCGATACTTCTTAGTGAATTACTTCTTCCTAAGTGGCTTCCTCTACAATATCTGAATTTGGAATTCCACCACTCATAGACATACCCATATTTTCCATTCCTAAAAATGGATTATAACAGCTAGAGGAGGAAGCACCTGTTGCACCATAAATATGATAGGTACTAATACCACCACAGCCTAAGCCTAAGGTAACAAACTTATACATGCTAGATAGATATGTTGGACCTGAATTTTGCTTCAAAAGTTTGGCATTTAAGTGACTTGTTGGTGGCTCTAGCCAATAACACATATCCTCATCATCATCCCCAATGTGATTAAAAGAATGCCAGTGATCGGATGATAATCCAAGATCATGTTCTGGTTCAGGATAACTAAATGACATCTTAAATGCATTAGCACCTAAAGCGACTCATTGAAATGCTTGAATTTCGTTTAGTACCGAGATCGTCTGACGCCCCGCCATGATGAATTTGTGAATATCTATCGAAATAGGTTGTCGAGTCTTTTGACTAACTCCCAACAATGGAAAAATAAAAGGTCGACCTTGTTCACAGAACCATCTGGTGGTGTGAAATTGTTGTTCAAAATTTTAAAGCCAAAAGCAATTAGTATATAATAGTTTTCTCAAAACTGGATCTATTTTCTGTGCTTTTCGATCTAGTTTTCTACATGATTACCACACATGTCAATTTTGTAAACTTTGTCAAGGTTCACTAGTGTTTAGGGGATTAATTGTTGTATCTCAAATTGGCATAGGACCCTGTCAACTTGGTGTCTCTCCATAACTTGAAAGCATATCAGTGTCGTATTTGCACACCATATGTGGCTACTTTTTTTAGCTTCCATTGGGAGGCGTTGTAACATGGCTCGAATACGAATTCTAGCTAGCTCGACTTAAAATGGTGAATGATCCATTGTTTTTATATAAATATCTATATGTATTTCCTTTCATTTCTAGGGGCTTATATCATGATTATTGTTCTTTATTTTTTGTACTTGGGGGTTGAATTGTCGAGATGAATTGCTCACCCAACTTATCTGAATAGTTGTTACGAAACGATCATTTTTTTTAGAGTCGCAACCAATCTGTTTTGGCTAGGTGAGATTGGACACCTGCCAGAGCTTATATTTTAAAGATTATGAAAACTATAAAAGCAAACTCTGAGGTCTGCACTCATACCAAAGAGAGTTTGAAAGGTTTCTAGGAGTCAGTTACAATCACAAGTAAAGATCGACCTTCTTGCGATGCCCAACAATCGGTACCTTATTAATTATGTATTAAAATAAATATGATTTTCATTTGGTTTCAATATTTGATATTCAATTATAATTCCCGTAATATTTTATTAGACAAATTTATTATTTTGAGGAAAATCAAATTTTATTACATTTAGAAATTACAAAATTATTCGTACCCTCCCGAGGAACCAAGTGGAAATGAATTCTTTATTGTATCCCGTCGAAGAACCATGCAAAATACAAAAAGTTTTATTTTTTTTAAATAAAATAATCCAGACTTCCTATTTGAAAAAGGTTTCTAGCTATTAAAATAATTCATAAAATTTCTCACGTACTCTGGTAGGAATCCTACGTATTAATTTAATTAGGAGACATTGCCTTATTTATAAAAATAATTTTATTACTAAAAATACAGACTTTATGATCTAAAAATGACCTGATATGATGAACCTATTCTTAATATGTACTTTTCACATGAAAGTATCTTAGTAATTACATAGAAATTGGTTCTAACATAAAATTACCAAAATACCTTTAGGGTATACCTTTGACATGAAAGTATTATGGTAACCCTAAATGACATGAAAATGATTATGAAATGTTGAACCTATCCTAAATGCACATCTTTAGTATAAAAGCACCCTGATGACTATCTAGGACTCGATTTTAAAAAAATTATTAAAATACCCCTAAGGTGTACCGTCAACTTGAAAGTATCTTGATAAACCTAAAAGACATGAAAATAACCTTGGAAAACTAATCCAATCATAAATATTACCTTTTGAGGTATATCTTTGACATAAAAGTATCTGATAACCCTAGTGGACCTTAAAATGACCTTAGAAAGCTAAACCAATCCTAAAATATTCAACTTTGGCGTAAGCATCCATGTGAATAAAATTAGTAAAATGCCTTTAGGGTATACCTTAGACATGAAAGTATCCTGGTAACCCTAATGGACCTTAAAATGACCTTGGAAAATTAATCCAATCCTAAATATTCACCTTTAGCGTAAAAACATCTCGGTGAGCAAAATTACCAAAATGCCTTTAAGGTATACCTTCAACGTAAAAGTATCTCAGTAACTCTAATGGACCTTAAATTGACCTTGAAAGGCTAAACCAATTCTAAATATTCACCTTTGGCGTAAAAGCGTCTCGATGAGTAAAATTTCTAACATGTCCTTAAGGTATACCTTCGACGTAAAAATATCTCGATAACCCTAATGGACACTAAAATGATGAAAGGTATATGAATATAGTCTAAATGGAAAAGCTAAAATTTTAAGTTTGACTTTTAAAGTGCAAAATTTACAATCAAGCCCTTAAATTTTTGAAAATTATATTTCGTATCCATCGAAAGATCAAATAAATACGAAAAGTTTTGAAATTTTCTATATCTCTACAAAAGGCCATAGAAATAATAGAAATCTTTAAAACTAGTGAAAATGTTCATTCTGCCCCCTAAATTTGAACATTTGCTATTTAGTCCCTAAACATTATAAAATGTTTATTTTAGTGCCCACATAATAAGATAACCTAAAAAAACATAAAAATCACATGTAAATATATTTAAAAAAATACAAAAAAAAATACCAACAGAGATTCAGCCAAACACCTTAGCCTTAAAAAAATATATTTTTCTAGAATTTACAAAATGACCTTAAACTTTGTAAAATCATATTTCAACCCTTATATAATAAAATATCATAAAACAACACCAACAAGTCATCAAATCAGCAAAGAATAAAAAAAACATGTAAAAATATGCACAAAGGTTCGGCCAAACACATTTAACCATAAATCATAATTTTTTCATATTTTGCATTCTAGTCCTGAAACTTCTTAAAATTGCAAAATGACCCCTAAATTATTAAAAATGCCTAAATCATATTTATAAACACATAAATCAAAATTCTTAAGGCCCATAAAGCCCTTGACCAAGCCAAATATTGCCTAAAAAAGCTTCTACAAGTTTTGCAATTTAGCCCCTATATTTACTAATATTATAAAATAACCTAAATAATTAAAAAATTAAGAAAACATAAAATCATGACAAGAACAAGCACAAAATCATCAGCCATAAAGCTTATTGGATTCGGCCAAAGTAAAAAAAAAATCAAATATAAATATGTTTTGATACACAAAATCATGAAAATAGAAATAAACATAATATAAATTAATATTCCCAATTTTAAATAAAAATAAAAACAAAAATGCAAACCTATTTAATCATATATTAAAATGAAAACATTAAGAGAAGAACGACATAAACACCAACATATATATGATAAGAAGAAAATCTCAACAGCAAACAATATATTTTATTAAAAATATCAATATGTAGCTAAAAAACAAGAACAACAACTAATATCTCATTTATATATTTTCACCATGTTTAGCCTTTCAACATGGATGAGAATCCACGAGTCTTAATATAGTTTTTGAATCATAAATAAGAAAAGAAATGAATGAAGATGAAGAAAAACTAAAGGATTAAACATTATACCTTGAATATATTGAAAACTAAAATAAACTATATATATTTTTTCAGTGGTTTTTTTTTCAAGCATGAAAACCCAAATGCTCACCTCTTGAACAATCATCCCCTATTTATATGGGGGAGAATCGGCCAAGAAGGAATCAAATCCTTGGCCGATTTGGCCATTGCAAATTTTTTTTTTTTAATTAATTAGTTATTTTCTTCGTTAAATTGCATCAAAAGATAGAGTTCATTAAATTGACATGAAATTAGTGGTCATTCACAAATATTTTGATATGATTATTTTGATAATATCAAGTAATAGATAATTAGGGACCAACTAAATTAGTTAAGGGAAAAGTTGAAAATTAACTAGACTAGTTTCCATGAAATTAGTTAAAAAATAACTAATAACTAAAATAAAATTAAAGTGATAATAATAAAATAAAAATTAATAATTATAAATAAAATTTGAATATAGAATAATGAAAAAAATTAGTTGGAACTCCAAAACTTGTAAAAGTATATGAGAAAAATCTTTTCGGATAGAATTTGATGTATACAAAAGAAATTAAAACTCATCAAATTAATTAAATTTTTAAAAACTGATTTAATATCAGTTTAATAATAATATTTGATGAATTTTAAGAGTTAATAAACTCGAAATAGTCCCTCGTAAAAATTTACAGACTAGAAAACTCTATATCTTAGAAACAGTGAAAATTTAAAGAACAAATATAAAACTCAAAATAAAATTGATTTTTCAAAATTGATTTACAAATGATTAAATAATAATATTTAAAGAATTTTAAAAATTATAAACTCAGAAAAATCTTACCAAAAAATTTACGAAGTAGAAAGCTCCGTATCTTAGTAATAAAAAAATTCTAAAACTTATAAAATAAATTGAATTTTTCAAAACTAATTTAATAGGACTTAAACCATAATATTTGAAGAATTTTAAAAATTATAAAATCATAAAAATCTTCCTAAAAAAATTTACGGAGTGAAAAATTTCGTATTTTGATAACAGGAAAAATTCTAAAACTCATAAATAAATTGAATTTTGAAAAACTGAAGTAACAGGAATTAAATGATGCTATTTAAAGAATTTTAAAAATCATAAACTGAGAAAAATCTTTTTAAAAAATTTACAAAGTGAAAAACTCTGTATTTTAGAAACGAAAAAATTTTAAAAGAAAATGCAAAACTCATAAAATAAAATGAATTTGCCAAAACTGATTTAATATGATTTAAATAATAATAGTAAAAGAATTTTAAAATTATAAACTCAAACAATTTTATATTTATGGAATAGAAACTTATGTGTTTTGAAAACATTAAAAAATCCTAAAACTTATATCAAATAAATGAAATTTGAAAAACTGATTTAATGGAGATTAAATGTGAATATTTAAAGAATTTTGAAATTCAAACTCGAGAAATTTCCATCATAAAATTTTACAAATAAAAGAAAACTCGTATTCTAAAACCAAGAAAATTTTTTAAAAAAATATATTGACACTTATATAAAATGAATTAAATGAAAAATATTACTCAAAATATTAGTTTACAAAGTGATGATGATGGAATCCGAAATCCAAAATAATTTTAGTAAGAAAAATTTCATGAGCATGATACTCACTGTACTATAATAAATTCAAATAAATTACTAAAATGATCAACTTGACACCTTGTGGCATAAAATGTCAATACAAATTTTTCCTTGATTATTTTTCATTTTTGGAGTGCATATTGACATAAATACCACATAGGTATCATTAAAAATATACGATAGTCAACTTCTCAAGTTTAACGAAAAATTCTCAAAAAATTCCTAAAAAAAGGGAAGTTTGACCGTAGTAACATCTGCGAAAACACATTTCAAACTTTCACAAGTATAAAATTAAAAGTCAATTATTTTACCTTGACATTCATATTTTTTATTCGAGATTTACTCTTCATGACCTTTGAAAATGACACTAATTTTATCGCGTGCACCTATGATCATTTAAACACATTTAATAGGTCTTGAAAATGTACATTCCCCTAAGAAAAATTCAGTTTAATTGGGAACCTGGACAAAATTTTGTATCTCAAATATTTTTAGAGTAACAAGAAGGGAACTTGGACAAAATTAGGTGTTTACAGGAGGCATGTCGTTATCTCATTAGAATGATAATGACATCCACAAAAACTAACAAAATACATACAAATTATTACTAAACAATATAGCATCCATTGGGTTAAATATGCACGTACTTGAATCTAACTACTTTAAAATATTTACTTTATCAGCAGTGATGCATTCAAGTCTTCCTCTAATACTCTTGAGCTTAGTTGGAGTAAATCTATAATCTTTTCGATAGCACTATCTGTTCAAATATATATAAAATTTTAATGATTTATATCTAAGTATAACATCTACACTAATGCAATATAAATGAAGTACTAAGTTTATTACCTTAAAATAATAGGGTATACAAGCTGTGCACTAACTCTTAATGCAATCCAATACCAAGCCCATGACTATAGTAGCCATAAATAACCACCTATGTCATAGCTGCATTTACTTACAGTCAGACAGAGTTTCCTATATAAGAACCTTGAATAGGATAAACCCCAACTATAATTTCTAGCTTCCTTGAAATCTCACAAAATTAGAAAATATATTAAATGAACCCAATTGCTAGAATTATCGAGCATTAACATTCCTTTAAATTAAGCATAAAATGTATACTTTAGCAACATATTCTATATCTTGTATACTTGGATTTTATGGTAGTGTATCAAAAGTTTTTTCCAACTAAACTATTGTTTTAAGCCTTCTAAATAGTTAGCTGAAAGGATGTCACCCAATAATTTAAGACACACGTTAGCCCATTCTAGGATAATCGTGTATTCATTGCATTAAACATAAAATATGTGTGTCTCGAGTCTCTATCATTCAATCAAGGCTTTTATTAGTCTAGGCACGTATTAAAGGGTTCTACTAAAGTTGCATGGTCAAATCCAAATGACCTTAAATAGTTTATTATATACACATTTAGTTCTTCCAAACCAAATTTACACGATCATAATTTGCGATCATAATCCTATTCAAAAGTCGTTAGCTTATTAGTTATAAAATCATAAAATCATAATGTTTTAGATATATGATTAATAAAATTTTAGTACCATTGACAATATATTAATCTTTTGCAATCTCAGCAATAATTATGATAATAATTATGATGATAATGAAGCTATTATATTAATTGAAAATATGTCTATGAAAAGAATTCAAATTCTTTTAACATTAAAGTAAATTAATTTATCAAAGTAGTCAACTTCTACAACAAAAAACCTTAATTGCAACATAAATAAATTTCATCATGATAATAAACGATAAAGTATATTATAATAAATTATAAAGTTAAATATCATATTCTTGTTCTTTAAGTAAAAAAAAACCCTAAATAATACCTTAATCTCTTAAGAAAATTTCAACTTCGAAAAGAAACCCTAATTACCATAAAAAAATAAATCATGACAATAATAAGTTACAAAGTTAAATATCTTATTATTTAAATAAAAAACCCTAAACCTATCTTAATCTTTCAAACAAGTTTCAATAGCTTAAAAAAAATCTTAATTACAATGAAACAAAACTTAATCATGATAATAAATTACAAAATTAAATTTCCAATTATTTAATTAAAAAGCTTAAATTATACCTTAATCAGCAACACCAAATTTTTATCTTCTCTAAAAAACCTTGGTTACAACAAAACTAAATTTAATCATTATAATAAATTACAAAACCATTTATATTTTGATATATCAAGGACATTTCTGCAAGTAAAAATAAAACATACCTTCATAAAATCATACAAAAATCCTTTAAATACAAATACTTGAATCATAAAATTTTTTGAAACTTTTTTTTAAATGAAAGGAAAAAAAGCTTTGAAAACTTTCTTTATAGAGAGCCTGAACCCTTCCCCCAATAATTTTAGGGGTCAATGACCCAGCCAAAATAGCAAAGCCCATGACCCCTTGTGGCAAGGTCACAGAGCCTATGGTCGATGTGGAGTTACTATTTGTTGAGAGCCATTTATCTTTCTAGATTCATGTCCTCTGGCCATTGCCTATTCTCCGTTTTAACCCAAGTTCCAAGAAAGATTTGAATTCCTGTATACTTTGCTAGATCAGGGAATGTTAGCACCTAATATCTACATCAAGGAAAAATGTCTTAGGAATGTACTTTGCTTTCATCACTGGTGCCATCAATGACCCTTCATTGTGTCTTAATCTTTATCCTTGCTTGCCTAATGGCACCTTGTTGAAAATACCAAACTCTCAAAAACCCATACCTCTTGATACTTTACTTAAGCATAGCTTTCTCTATTGGATCTAGTGAATCTCCTACCGTCTTTATTATTTGTCCACTAATATCTACTTATCATACTATTAAGCTTTTCTCATAAAGCTTTAAGATGCAGGAAATAGTTCATCATATATGGAAGAATAGCCTGTAATTCTAATTTGATGTAACACCTATGTCCCTCATTGTGAGAGTAGTTTCTTATTTCAAGTATTGAGGCGTTATGCCACATTGCTTATGATGTCTTGGAAGGCCTACTTCTTCCTTTTTCCCACCATTATGGGGAGCCCTAGATATTTCTCTAGGGTTGTTAATATTTATATGCCAAAAATTTCCTCAATGGCTCTTTTACCCTCTTTTTGCATATTTGGACCAAAAAAAAGGTTTCACTTCATGTAATGATTTATTAGCTAAATCCTTTCTTATAGACACTCCATTTTGTTAAGGCCAATATTTAAGGCATTAGAGGTCATTGTTTAAAATGTTATCAGAATCATTTAAATGAGCATGGATTAATTCCCCATTATTTCTTAGATAAGAGGTTCAAAGAGTCCAAGGCATGTAAATTTCACAATTTTGCATGAATGTATCAATGCATCCCTTTGTGTATTGATACAAGGCTTTTACATCATCAAAATTCAAAATTTCACTAGTTGTATCAATAAAAATGAGGCTTGTATTGATACATTTGCTTGATGTACTGATATATTAGTCTAATGTATCGATACAAGGCTTGCTAGTAGCTAAAATTTGAGTTTTCGGACAAAATGTATCAATACATAAGTGATTGTATCAACACATTTTGGGAATGTATCAATATATTTTGAGTTTTCTGCCCAGATGTATCGATAAAATATACAATATATTGATAAATAAAATTGCTTAGTTTATGGCAATTTTTAACGTTTGCAACATAGGTCTCAAATTTTGATTGGGCCACGTTTTTTACATAAAAAACATCAAAATTCATACCAGCCTCAGCATTGAGCTAATGATTAGGTTTAACACATTTTAAAGCCCAAAATCACTAAAAAATGGAACATTTTCATGGATTGCATTGTTTGTTCAGGGTCATGTTTGATTTTTCTCCATGTTGCAGACCTTCTTGCCCTCTTGCTTCATTACTATGCTTGCCAGAACCAATGGAAAGAAAAATAGCTATACATAATAACTAGAGTTGTCTCCTAGTGCATGAAGTAAAAGCTAAAAAATACTATCTTTTTTTACTCCAGAACCTTTAGTTGAAGACTTGATCATAAAAGAGCCAACTTTGGCTCAACAAAAAGCGAGAAAATAATTACATTGGAAAACACACACCATCAATAAACCAAAAAAAACTCTCCATTTTTGTAGCTGTTCAAATAGCCTCCCAAAACCTCTCTAAAAACCTTTATTTCCTAATTAGCTTCATCACAAAACCCCATTTATCCTTAATATCATTAAAAAACTCATTTTTGCTAATCCTTCTTGCTTATCTATAGAAAGTTAAGGAAGAAAAAATGAGCCAAAAACTGAAAACTCAAAAAAAATCATAAGAGCCTAAAAATTACAACTTCGGGGTGAACAAGGAAAAAAAAGGTTTGCAAACTTTGTTGGTATATTTTTCTACATATTTTTTTCTCCTTTTTATATACACATTTCATGCCATCTTAGTTAACCTTTCTATAAAAACCATGAGTTTCATAGAAAAACATGCATCTTTGAGCTTGTCTTGATGATGTTTTATGATTGCAATTATTGGATGTTGTTTGGATGCTTAAAAATCATAATTTTCTTTGCTCATCTCAGAATAGCCACCATTTTATTGATTTTTTAACATTCTTCATCACCATTCATGCATCAAAACTTAATGATGCCTTGTTATCTCAAGATGTTTTGATGTTCCCTTAAGCTTGATGATGTTTGTTTAAGCTTAATAACATAAAAATCTTTGCAAAAAACTTGCTATCACTTGTTTCATGCCATGGAAACATTCTCTCATTTGCACATACCACCTTTTATATTAATATAAGCATTTCTTAATTGTTGATGCGTTTCTCTGTATTTCTTGCATTTTTAGCATGATTCATGTGACAAAGATATTGCCTTTTGGTTGTTCCAGCATATGTTTGTGTTGGATGCCATGTTTATGTGCTTTACATGATAGAAAATGATTTCCTGATGCCTTTCTTGGGTGTTTCTTTGCTAAAAAAAATTGATTTAAAAAAAAAACATAAAGTTAATTTTGTTACCTCTAGTACATGAAGAATAATATGGATTTGATGTTTTCACTAAATTGGTCCTCTAATCTTGGAAATAAATCAAGCTTCTAGGTCTAGATTCATGTTAAATAAGGTTAAAGATTCTGGTTTTCAAAACAAAACATAGCTTTTTTCTTGCTTTAAAATGTTTCTTTTCGGCCATTTTGGCCCACAAGATGATTTTTTGAAATTTTAAAGTATTGTTGCTAGAAATCTTGTGAAATTCTCTTTTTGGAAAGGTATCATTATAATCCCAAATGAATTCAATACGATTTTGCAAAGTCAATTTCTCTTTTTCCCCTGTACATGCTGTTAATGCTAAAAAACAAACCCAATTGCAAAAATTAATTTTACCTAGAAATGATTTTTTAATATTTTTGAAATATTTTTATATTAATTCTTGTCGAGTTACCTTTCCAGTGTTACCACTGTCACCCCTCAAAGCTTTTAGATGAACTTGAAATAAATTTAGGAGAGGAGGTAGTACGATGCAAGGTTGTCCCCTATTTTTGGAATTAAAATTAACCTAATTTCCCGAATTACCTTTATCAATGCTCAAACATCTTGAAATGCATTTGATTGACACCTGATGGAGTCGTATACCATAACACATTCCTTATAGGCTCGGATCAAGGATAAAATAAATAGATAATTTTATTCAAATTTTTTGTTTCTATTTTCAAAATACCTTTTCACCTAAAATATTGCTTTTCTCCATAAATATGTAAATTTTCATCATTAGAGGTCCTTCATCCTCACATTTCTGAGGGGATAGTCTAACCCTATGTTTCACTCAAAAACTTGAATTTTCTCTCTCGAACCTTCTTAGGGCTTTTAACTAAAACCCTATTTTAAAAATATCAAAAATCTTTACCATTAGGGATACTCCAACCTAAACTTTCGAGGGTATACTCCACTTTTCAAATTTCACTTGAAATCCAAGCTCTCTCCCCCAGACATCCTTAGGTTTACGAATCAAAACCTCATTTTTTTATGCCTCAAGTGACTACTAAATCCAAACGTGTCTTAAATTGTCATTGCGATTATTCCTCAATAATCAAAGATAGTTACGGGATATATTCTGATCGTCCCTTCTTTTTATTCCTTCTTGTGTGTTTATTTTTATGCTGTATTATTATATTCTTTTTCATCTTATAACATGTTTCCTTCTCGTGATATTCCTTTTGCATTCATGTTTCTAAATTATT
>JBBYHO010490735.1:13413-23928 GCA_038382025.1 Adansonia gregorii
TAAGAGGATTAAATCTAAAAGAATTGTAGTAGAAGAATTAAAACTCAAATTTGAAAGCACTATGGCAGTAGAATTTATCCTATACAAAACTAAAAAATTAAAAGCATAATTTTTTTTTAAATATGAAGCAATTATAGCATCAATTAATATAATTATTTTTATTATTTAATAACCATAAATATTTTTTATTCAACACTTTCTTACATCAACTCATTTTATATTATTATTCAATTTTTTAATTTTTATTGATGATTTATCAATATAATAATTCCTTAATAATATAAAAATAAAAAAATTAATGTGATTTTATTTAAAAATAAAGAGCAAATCATTACATAACATGTGACACATAATTATGAATTATTTGAATAATGTTTAACATCACCTGGCAAAATAATTAAACATACGATTGCACATGATAAGGACATAAATACACAAACATTTCAAGATTTATATAAAATGAATGTGGCACAAAACTTATACTTATTTGATACCAATTAGACTAGGTAATTTTGGACAAAACAAGAATACAATATGAAAAAAATAAAAACACAATAAAACATGGAAAAAAACACTAATATCACAACTGCGTAAATGTATTAAAATATATATAATATGAATTATTAACGTATTAAATTTTATATGTCATAATTTGAATAAAATTATAACAAAAAATAACAAAAATATAGTAAAAATATATGAATAAATAGATGCATTCTTTTATATTTTAATTAGCTTTTTATTACAAAACTATCCTCAATGATTTCATTCATCAATTTTCCTGTTATTATAAAATTACCCGTCACTTAATGGTCAATTGAAGGATAACTTTTATAGTTTTGTATATGATGGCATTTAATTTACGATTTAATTTTATTATTTATATAATTTATTTAAATGATTCTTCACTTACACCAGTGTATAACATATTTTTATCATATCGTATTTATATATTAATATGAATTATTACATAATAATAATATATATTATATAAATTTTAATATATTCATATATTTATTTCATTTATGTTATTTTTTTATAACCTATCATTTTTATACTATATTCATCTAATGTAATAATATCTTATCAAATTAATAATTATATACTTCCCTTGCTGACAGCATCATATCACATTACATGGTTGCTTGTTGATTTAAATAACCAATCATTTTCAAGTGGCTGAAAAAGTCCTGTCTACCGGTGACATAGCGTAATATTATTATGCAACACACGTTTGCTTGAAGATTTAAACAAACCAAGCTTTTTCAAAGTGGTTGATTATAGAGTACTTGTCCTATCTACCTATAAAGATAATACTCATGTATGTTTCAAAACCTAAATAGGATTAAAGCATCATATATCAAACTTTTCCTTGTCAGTTGATTTTACCACCGATCCGATTGGCTTCCCTAATTGAATTTAGTATATCGTGTGATCATGCACATGGCTTAAACATGACTAAAATGAAAAAGTTCGTCAGACCATTTTCCACGTACGGACTTTTTTTACATATAAAGAACGCTGTGATTTGAAATAAACATAAAGATTACGAGTATTAAAATTAAAATTTTAAATTTATTAAATATTATATTTTAAAAATAAATATATAAAATAAATTGAATTAAGTATCGGATTAATCATCTTTTTGATAGCATTTTGTGTAAAGTATCTAACCATCTAGAAACTCTAAAACTTCAATAGTAAGAAAATGATGAGCTGAATTATATAAGCATGGGAATTAGAAAATGCATTTGATAAGCAAAAACCACACCTAATCTAAATTCAAAAACAGGATTCAATAATTATCCTTCACCGACTCCTTTAGACTAGGGAAATGATTTGTTGTGTAATTACATAGTACTAGTGCTAAATTAATAAATTAATAAATCAAATCTTCAAATTAAGATTAAGAAAATTGCAATGGAAATAAGATGGTTCAGCACCACCAACCTTCATTTAAAAAATGCAAAAAATGATGATTTTGTTTAAGATTTGATTATATAAAGAAAGATAAAAGTCTTCATGTTTCCCAAATTTAGGTGATGAGGGAGATGGCAAGAAGATATGGCTACTATGAAGTCCTACCAAGTGCAGCCATGGTTGCTGTTGAGTGTTCTAATGTAACCATTAAAATTCTTTTCAAAGCTGCTTCTTTGAAGGGGTTGAACTACAACATCTTCATTGCCTGCGCTCATGTTTTAGGGACCCTTGTATTCGTCCCTTTAGTCCTTTACAGGTATTTAATTTTATGATATTCTTTTAATTCTTCTATCATCCAAATAATCTCAAAGTTTCATTTTAAAGTAATTTTGATTTAACATATTTTTGCTTATCTGATATATCTGCAGAAATACAGCACTTCCTCCTTTGAAGTTCTCTTTCATCTCCCTAATTTGCCTTCTTGGGCTCTCGGGGTATGAAAGTAGTTCACAGCGGGGTTTTAAATTACATTAGCAAATGTGTTTTCAATCATATCATATTTATTACGTTTATAGGTGTGATGAATGTTATCACAGTCAATTGCGATAAACATTGACCATATATGTCAATAACGAAAACGACCAAATTGCAAATAACAACTGTTGCATCTTCTATTTTAATCCGACTTCATAGTTCATAGTTAGTACAAATAAATCTGGAAATTTCTGTGAACCCCATGACTTGTTGATATTTTTGAAACAGGTATTTAAGTTTGGTATGCTCATATAAAGGTGTAGAACTTGGCACTCCAACTCTTGATTCGGCCATCAGCAACCTCACACCAGCTTTTACCTTCATGCTTGCTGTCTTCTTCAGGTTTCTAATTCCTTCTTCCCCTGTTTTTCATTGTTTTCTTCTTATATGTGTATTTATTAATAAAGAAACATATTGTCTCTCCTTTATTTCCTTTTCATTCAACTACATAAAGGCCTTTTAAAGGAAAAGAAAACACCAATTCATTGAAGAAAAACTATTCTCATCTGTCATGTATAATTCGGATTTAACAACACAATATTATAGTTTTGATTTTTTTTATCATTAATATTCAACGTCGATATTTACCGCAATTAGACTCATAAATTTTTATTCGAATTTGAAAAATCCAACCAACTCACTCAAACTTATACCTGATCCAACTCGATTTAACGAAACAAAGTAAACAATTGAGCCTGCCTAATCCAACTTCAAAGTGACCAAACCAAAAGTGACACAAAATTAAATTAAGTATAATTCAATTTAAAAATATTAATGAAAATAATAAGTACAAAATAAATTACTAATTTATTTTAATTTGAGTCTAATAAAATATGCAATTATCATTTAGTATACATAACACAAGATATATGATCATATTGTTATGGCAATTCTTTTACCATGTGACTAGTTCGAATATTTTGAATTGTTATTATTTTTTAGTTTTTTTCTTTTTTTTTTCTGATAATGAAAGATAATATTGTTAAAAAAATTATTTTGAAATGTTTTCGATAATTTGATTAATGTTTGAAAGTAGACCTGTCTATAGGCCGGGCTTAGGTTTCTTTTTTTATGTTTTGGGTCGACCTAACTAAGAATAGTATTTTTAAATTAAAATAATATATTTTTATTTATATTTAATTATAAATTATATAAATATTAATATAAAAATAATTTTTAATATTTTATTAAATAATGAATAGGAAATTTGAGCCGGTGGATTAGGCCAAATTCGGGCCTCAACTTAGACTTTCAATTTTTCTTTTCATGCCATAGTTCGACTGATTTACACTTCTACTTAAAATTAATAACAAATTCTCATATAAACTTAAAAGAGATATCATATTAGAGTTTGAAAACAAACAAAGAATATTACATCAACATATTAAATCTTCCAGTAATAAATTGGGGGACTTGGAATAGAAAAATAAAAACAAATTTTGATCACATGTTAAAGTAATTTTTAATTACATAATCATATCTATTATAAATTAATAAATTATTATATCAATTATGATAATTTTATAATAAAATTTAAAATAAATTATATATTTTAATTATCATAAATATAATTACGTTAATTTTATAATATCCTTACATTCTACATATTATTTACAATAAAATTATTATTTTTAAAAAATATAATCTATTCTCATATAATTTAAGATAAAATATATAAATAGATTGTTGATAAAGATACATGCATTTTATCATAATGATTATATTATGTTGTAATGATATTTTATAATATAATTTATATCAAATTATATATTTCTTTTGTTATATTTATGCATGTTACTTTAGAGTAATTTCCTTGTTTTCAATTTAAATGTATAATCTCTTAAATCTTATTATGTAAGTTCCTAAAAGTAGATAAAATAAGTCCTTGATATATGTTATTATTATAATGATTTATACATCATTTAGATACCTAATTTTCTGCAATATCTTTAAAAATATCTATTAATTTAAATTCAAGTGCATTTAGTTGTTAAATTAATTTTTTTGAGAATTTTTAATTTGAATCAAATAATATTTAAATTGGATATTAATTTTTTGTTAAATCAATTTGAAATCCATCTTTTAGGCTTTTAAATTGATTAGACCCTAAAATTACTTTTGGGATTTAAATTAGATATTGATCCTTATTGGGTTTGGAGTTTCAAATTTCTATATAGGTTAAGATTTTTGAATTGATTCTTGGAACCCAAAATTGAGCTAACCAATGTCCATTTATTTTGTTGTTCTTTTTTCTTTTGTTTTATTATTTTCTTTAAAATTCTCAAACTAAACAAAAACTCAATAAAAAATAAAAAATAAAAAAATTGTTAAAATCTTTAATTATTATCAGTTTTTCAACCGCAAGACGATTTTGAAAAAAAACATAAAAAGTCGGAGCCAATATGCGTAATTGGTCACTTATGAAAATTTGTCTCTTTAATAAAACCATACAATTAATTAAGATTGTTAAAAAGTTAACTTTGGTTTGTGAAAACAAAATTTTGATTGGGAATTACGGTTACGTGTTAAGAAGATGTCAAAAATTATTTTTCTTCTTTTTATGAAAAATATTTTTTATTTAATCTAATGAATGATAAATTTTTAATTAAAAAAAGTCTCGATAAATACTCCAATGCTTTTGTTAGTATTTAACGAAATTTTTCACCTCAAGATTTCAACTAAATAACTACTTGTTAGTTTCTTAGAGCTTTGTTGTAGAAGATTCACATTAATATTTATGAATCTTGAATGTAAATGATGCAAACATTTAAAAATGCAAAACACATAAATTCATTTTGAATTTATTCTTTTTATCTTTTTTTTTTTCTATTTTTTAATAAAAGAAATGTTTGGTAGTTATCTGTGGGTGATTATTTTAGAAAGACTCATCTATTCAAAAATGATGTCCAAGATACTACAATACTTTTGGTAATACTCTACTAATCATCTTTAATCGAGACGTTTTAAAGAATAATTGATCTTTCAATTTTCCTTAAAAATCATTTTAGAATTTTTTTTTTGAAAAAAAGAATTTAAATTTAATATTTATTTACTAAGAACAGTTATTTTTCAATCTTTCATATTGCAGTAGATAAAATAATTGTTATAAATGATATTTGAGATATCTTTCAATTTTGTTTAAAAATCCACTTTAGAATTTTTTGAAAAAAAATTAAATTTAATATTTGTTTACCATAAATACCCAATTTTTTAATCTTGCATATTGCAGTAGATAAAACAATTGTTATTGATGATATTCAAGATTGAATAAACATTATGTTACTGATATTTACTAAAACTTTGATGAAAAAATGCCTGTTTAAGTAAAACAGCTACTCGAATTCGAAAAATTACCAATTATGCTGGAAATAAAAAATTGAGTTATTTGTTTAAACATTATACTTTCTATATTTATTATTTATTTTCTATATTTCAATGAAATTCTAATTAAACTCGATCAAATACTTTGTGTAAATTTGATTGGATTTGATTCAAAACTAATAAATTGAACCCAAATAATCCAAGTGAATTACTTGAACTCAAAGTGAATTAAATCCAAAATAATTCAAACTCGAAAATGACTCAAAAATTTTAACACTCGAACTTACCCAACCTAATTTGAATTGACTCGTAACCAATCCTACTTGCCCAATTGACAGTTCTAACTATAATTGACCGTAGTACTATCCATTATGCCCATAACCGTGATATACGTGATTGGATAAAAATACAACTGCAACCATAGATTAAATCCTTGATTCAACTGACTAAAATGTTCATATTGCTTACTATGCATTTCTTATTGAATGAGACAATGTGCACCCCATGAAGATTATCAAATTGAAGCATACAAAAACAATGGAAAATGATAAATGGAGAATAAAATATAAAAAAATGATTATTCATTAAAGGAAAAATGTGCTTTCAGGTGCATTTTAGCAATTTTTTGACTCATATTAGTAGGTTAATGCGAGTTTGGGAGATTTCTAAGAGATTCGATCTCAATTTCCTATAAATTCTCTTGATTTTTTGTGGATTTTACTTCAAATTTTCAATTTTCTTCTGCCTTTATACGCCATTTACTGATTTGTTTGTGATCGTGATCTCACTTTAGTTAAAATATGAACTCCCCTAAAGCGGTTTCAACTTAACATAAAAAATGGCACCAACTTTTACAATATCTTCATCAACTTCTCTTCTCCTAGCTTGGAGGACTAATTTCCTCCATTATTGAGGGGAAAATGCTATAGAAAAAGCTTGAAGGAGTAGGTGAATGAAGAAAGTACAAATCTGGCAAAATAGAATAAAGGCGATTATAACTTAACCTACTAAGTTGTTTATAGATATGGAAAAAGCATTATAGACTGACACTCTCTTTTCATATTACTGACAAATCTTTTTTAAGAATTTGGTCCTCTATTGCTGGATAAGAGAAGAGTTATTGTAAGGCCATAAAGGAAGTGCTTGATGAAAGTTCTAATTAATGGAAGAATGTTGAATTTTCTTAGTTTCTTGGTAAACCTCTTAAATTTAGCTAGTTTTAAAGGATAACTAAATTGTTCTGGGAGAAAAAGGTTAAGTTAAGATCAAACTAGTGGACACCAACTTGTATATCATTCAATTTCCTTCACAAAAAATTGAGATTAGGTCACTGAATCAAGGATGAGTTATTGGAACTTAATATGTAATAAATATTAATCTAGATTAAATCAGGTAATGTTCCATTTGAATTGTGCAAAAAACTGGTTTCAACTACGTTGCTAGTGTATTGAGTAACAACCTCAAACATAACCTTGCGTTTGCCAAAATTTGTGTAGGGTTAGATGTAGAAAAAAAAACCTGCCCGGGATAATAGACGTTGAACTAAGGCAAGGAACAATGGTCCCAGTATCAGTAGATAGCACTTGGATGCCATCAAAGTGTGCATATCACAAAATCTTAAGGCATAAAGGGAATGTATGCTAAAATAATTAGTAGTTGCACACAAGTAGGTTCCAAAAGGAAGAGAAACATTAGTTAAGAAGTCGAAGAATATGAAAAGTTCTTAAAAAGCCCGAAGAACAAATTCTTGAATGTGATCATAGTGAAATTGAAACTACTTAACAACCAAATAGCAAGTAATCGTGAAAAATTGAGAGCAATCTATGTCATTTGCAAATAGGTGTGGCATTTTTCATACCACAATGGATTCAATATTGAATGAAGAAAGAGAGTTTAACAATATAGTCGCGTATATTCATAAACCTAAACTTGTAGTAGTTGGATTAGTTGAACTTATGGATCATATTAAACCTAAAAAGAAAGATCAAAATGCAAAAGGGAAAAGTAAGGTGGTAAAGGCAGATAAATATGCTTTGGGCAGTTATGAATTACCTTATTCGGAATGTAAAAAGGTTGAATGACCGTACTAAGCATAGTATGGTAGCTAGTAAACTAAGAAAGCTAAATGTGGACACACTATACCTATTATAGACTAGAGTAAAAAAGTATAATTCCTAAAACATCCTTTAGTAATTAGGTTTTTAGGTAGAAAGTGATTCATAATTATGATTATGCAATCAAATGAAGAATATGGTTTATGCGGAGTGATCATTGGTTGGTTTAATTTTGAGGATACCTCGGATTAGGTTCTCACTTGTTGCATTATTATAATAGCAACAAGCTTTTGCCTTCAGTACATATGGTTACAATAAATAAACTGAAAAAAAAAATTCTTTGGGAAAAATTACAGCATGTTGGGAGGTAAGTAAGAGGCTGCCCTTGAATGGTGGCAGCTAAATTCAATATTATAAATCATCCAAAAGAGTGCTCAAATCAGGATGATGCGCTCTCAAGTCCTTAACACAAATATAAGGGATTTTAACGAATGCCAAGCTAGCTTGGATATGATAGACTATGAATTTACTGGTCCGCTCTTCACTTGGAGTAAAAACAGAACTTAAGGAACAGTATCAAGAAATTTGGATAGTGTTATTGTCAACCAAGTTGGCATGCCAGTTTTGCAAACTTTAGGGTAGAGTCCCTAGCTTTTGAAGTCTTAGACCATTGCTTTGAATTTTTTTGGTTTCAGATTGATAAAGCTACCCCACCTAAGCCTTTTAAGTTTCTAATTACTAGATTAGCCATCTTGACTTTGAATGCCAAGCTAGCTTGGATTTGATAAACCATGCATTTATCAGTCCACTCTTTATTTGGGGTAACAACAAACCTCAAGGAACATGATTAAGAAACCTAGACAAACTTTTTGTTAACCTAAGTTTGCATGCTAGTTTTGCAAACTTTAGGGTAAAGTTCCTAGCTCCTGAAGTCTTAGACCATTACCTTGAATTTGTTAGACATTAGACTAACAAAGCTTCCCCACCTAATCTTTTTAAGTTTTAATTATGGAACTTGAAACCTTTAATTCGAAAGGATTTAGTAGCTTATATTGGCTACCAGTTTAGGGTAATCCTATCGCAAGGCTACCTAGGAAACCTGAAAGGCTAAAGGCATGACTCAAGTTTAAAAAAGAAAAACATAAATCATAATATTGGAAGGTAGATCAAAGTTAGAAGCTATAAAACTAGGCCTATTATCCCATTCTTCTATTGAGGAAGAGTAATTGCTAGATAGGTTAACAACTAGAGAAGAAGCTGACTTGCAAAAGAAAATTTCTATTGGAAAAAGTCTAGAATCTAATAGGTAAGGAAAGAAGATAAAACATCGAACTTCTTCTTAAACGGGTGCTGGTGAAAAAAAAGTTTAATACCATAAAGATTCTAAAGGCAATAAACTGGGAACTCTTGATGAAAATGTTATTAGGTTCACTGGTGAACTGTTGACGGAAACACTGCCTAGAACGATTGCTGTAATTACCAAAGAATAAACCAAAGCCATAATCCTTGCATTCACTAGCAATAAGGCTCCTAGTGTAGATTGGTATAATGAACACCGTTTCAATAATCTTGAAGCATTGTTGGTCATGAAGAGGTAGAGACAATGATGTATTTCTGTAAAACAAATGATCTTTTACTAGCTTCTAACTCTTAATCATCAATTTGGTTCCAAAAGTACTAAATCCAAGCTATGACAAACTTTCTGCCTATTTCATGCTGCTTCATAGTCTATAAATATATCACTAAAATACTAGCCAACAAATTGAAAGATATGCTTGCCAGATATTATCTCTATGAACCAAACAACCTTTATTAAAGGTAAGAGCTTAGTTGACAATATTCTTATTGGCTAAGAGATTGTTAATGGGTATCATAAGTCCTTTTTTATCTTTTACTTGAGCAATAAAAGTGGATTTGAGAGAGGAATTCGACTTTCTTTACAAGAAGTTCATCGTATAAATACTTTTAGATTTGGATTTCCCTCAAATTTTTCATCAATCGAGCCATTAAATGGTTAACAACTCCAATGGCAGTCAATGGTGGTTTAACAAGATGCTTAATTGGTGCTAAAGGGTGAGGCAAGGAGATCTTATCTCCTATTATCTGTTTGTTATAGCCATGGAATATCTTGCTTATTGAACTCATAGTAGCCCATGGGTCTTATCTTTTAATTTTAAAGACAATATGATTACTGTCATAGATTTAAAACTTCCAATGATCTCTTAATTTTCATAAAGGCAAGGCAAAAGTTTGTTGAAACTATTACCAAACTTTTAGATGTTTTTTTATCAGTTCTCTAGGCTGAAGTTGATCTCTGTGAAAACTGAATGGTATAGCACAGGAATAACAAACATTAAGCTGTAAGGAATAATTGTTAAAATAGGCTTTAAGATCTGTTCTTTGTCTACCATTAATCACTAAATAGCTTCATGATAAAGACTCTCCTCCTTTAATTGAGAGAATAGCATTTCAGTCAAGGGATAGGTTGTGGAGCATTTATCATATGTTGGACATCTCTAGCTTACACAATAAGTTATTTTCAAATCCAAAACTTTTTGTTAGGATTTTTATACTCCCAGCTAGAGTGGTGCTTTAATATGGAAAAGATGAGAAAAAGATATAAAGAAAGCAAGTGTCAGCTGATAAACCATTTATCACCCTAAGTCAGATGATGGTTTTGGTTTAA
>JBBYHO010491393.1:0-23908 GCA_038382025.1 Adansonia gregorii
CCTCATTATTTTGATAGCTCTTGCTCATGCATTTTATGCCATATCCATGCATCTTGTTATGATTAATCCATGTATGATTCCTTAGCCTAACATATTTCAAGCATATTTATACATTAGCTTGCATCTTATCATGAATCATTGTCATTTTCAGCATCTATAACATTTTATTGTCAAAGAGCATAACACTTTCTTCGTCTAGATCATTGGTAAAGTTAGCATCCCCATTTATGTTATGTGCTACCCTCTTGTATGTTTGTTGTCTTCTCCTTGTCAAAATGTATGTTCGATGGCTGTAAAAAAAATTGATTTTTGAAACCTCCCTAAGCCAATCATGCTAAGCTCAAACAAAGAGGACTAGCATGAACTTAGCATTTTCCTTAAAGTTAACTAAAAAACTCTTGGTGAAGATGAAGTTTTCCAGATCTGTAATCCTGACTAAACAAGCTTAAAACTTTTGATTTTCCAATGAAAATGGCCTTGCACTTATTCCTTAAATGTTCGTGCCTTGTTTTTTAGTCAAAACCTTGAGTGGTATGATCTATGGGCTATTTAAATTACTCTGGGGTTATGCAAATGAGTTCGTGATGCTCATGCCACTCTCTCGTCATGAACATTCGAATGTCGATGACTAGAGTTTAGACTCGTAAACATAGAAAAAATAAGAAATATCCTCTGCTTTGCTTAGTCCCCTGCTAGCAGCATCATTGTTACAAATTTAAAAATCATGTTTAAGTAACAAATGATTTTTCATGAATTTTATAATATTTTTTGTTGAAAATGTGTCAAAATATCTTGAAAATGAGTCATGTTCACCCTCGGATCAATCCGAATTAAAGAGTTATGATGTTTCAATCCTAGACTATCTGTAATCCTTAGACTTAACAAAGTGCATTCTGGTTAGGCCCTTTAGGCCTACTGAACAAATTTTCCAAATCAGTCCAACATTTTTCCTAAAAGGCTTATGAAATTCTCTTTTTGGAAAGGTGCTATTTGCAATTTTTTGATTTCAAACGAGTCCAAAATGATTTTTTGAATTTTGACACACCCTTTTCCTCATATGCTCTATTAGTAGCATAATTGATCCATATTTGAATATTTATTTCCCCAAAAAGTGATTTTTGGGGATATTAGGAATATTTTTAGATTGACCCTCGTCAAGTTACCCTTCTGACGGTATCCTGTCCATCCTCTAAAGCTTTCAAACTAATCCATAATAAATTCAGAAAATGGGATCGCACGATGCTATCCCTTATTCTCGGTCATGTCAAAATTAAGTTGTTTTCCTGAATTTGGTCTTGAGACATTGGAATGTCTCCGCATCACCCTGATAAGACTTAAAAACATGGTTCCACCTCCCACAAGCTCGTATCAGGGCACAAATATATTTTTACATCTTTACCATCTTCGTTCATAATTTCTTTTGCCAAAAATCATCAAAATGGTCACTCATTTTCTAAATCATGAAGTTTTGTCAACTTAATTTTTCCAACTCGGCTTATTTAAAGAGTGTCAAATATATCACTTTTAGGGATACTCTAACCCCAAGCTTTCAAGGAAATACTCCAACCCCGCTTTTCAAAATTGTTAAGATTTAAAAATCTTCCTTTGCCAAAATTATTTGTCATCCACGAGGATACTCCAACCCTAATCTTTCGAGGGGATACTCTAACCTCGCTTCTCAAAATTTTCAAGATTTAGAAATCTTCCTTTGTCAAAATTATTTGTCATCCACAAGGATACTCTAACCCCATCTTTTTGAAGTGATACTCTAACCTTGTCTTTCAACTACAATTAAATTTTTCTTCTCGGGCTTTCATGAATGGGTCAAGAAAACCTCGTTCAATCAAGAAACCCTGATGCATCTCAATAATTCGATTATTCCCAAACAATAAATGCCAATAGTGAGATAAATTCCAATAGTCCATCTGTTTTTCTTTATCATTATATTGAATGGTCCATGTTATGTTACTTTGTTTATTACCTTACTAATATGATTTCTTTTTTATGATTATTTGCATTCATGTTTTCAAATCATTTCAAGTAAAATTAAAAGCAATGTTTCGCGTGTGTATCTCTCTAGTGCCTAATGTGGTATATTCCATTTTTCAAAGAAAAATAGAAAGGTTATTTTTATTGAAAATCTCTATATTCATCATCCCTCTAGGGTGTATATGAGATTAAATCTTTTCGTCAAAACCTAGATTTGTATTTCTATAAAATTCATGCATTATGAAAGGGTTATATCAAAATAGTGATGAGTTAGGATCGAAAGAATCAAAATAGAGATAAGACATAATAGTAGGGTATCGATTTTGGGGCATCACAAAGAGGTTCATGCCTCATCATGCATAACCAACTCGCAAACCCAAATGGTAAATCTTTGTACTATGTAGACCATTGGATCGATATTTTGAGTTTTGTAACTCAAAACATAGGTTTTAATAGGCATCTGATCATGCTTAGCCCAAAATGATTGGTGGTGACTTCAAGCGTTTGCCATTTCATGATGGTTATCCAAGAATAATAAGATGAAAAATTTATCTTATGGTCCTCTTCACTGTATCACAAGTCGAGAATCTATACTTTCTCTTTCTCATCATGTCATGAAGGAAAAGTCTCGGTCAAGAAGATATTTCTATGTCAAAAAAATATTTTAAGTCGTATTCACCCATAGATCTGTGACGATCCACTGAGGCATGTTGGGATAGCTTGGCGACTCCACTGGGGGCTGTATAGAGAGTTAAGCCAATAACTAGTTGTGTCTTACTAAGTTTTTGCTTTCTTCGATCTTCAATCAATATTTAACTATGACCATTTTTTTGTTTTGTCAACTAATCTTTTGTTTGACATGATGTCATGATTGTTTTATTTTCGAATCTTCAGCTTAATGAAAATGGTAATTTAAGTGTAAGAACAAAGGTTTGATCATTTCCCCATCACATACCATGCACTTGCATATGCATTAGAGTCTCACAAAACTCTATGGCGAGGTTATAACCTAATCATTAGGCAAAAATGAGTTATCCGCTTTCGTGAGTAAACCTTTGCATAGGCATAGCAATAACTGCCTGGATGTAAATTACCTATGTCTCTCATGAGTAACCCTTCGTATTTGTATAGGAAATACATCTCTAGATTGAACCCATTTTGCCAAACCCACAATGGGCTTAGGATCAGGGTGCTTGAAATATCCTTACCAGATAGAGGAGTAATGCGGATACCTAGTTAGGTGTCAACCTAAGCCTTGTATAGTGAGCCCTATGAGCTAAACCATGTTAAACCATACTAGAACGTTGCTAGAATACCCAGAGAATAGGGTCACTAAGGGAAACATTCCTAACCTTTACTCTTAATTACCATAATTATGTAGGCAACAATGAGTATACAATTGCCGCCTGCATCTACATTTTTATCATTTATTAAGGCATGCCATTGTGCCGCATAAACATCGACTAATCTTTGTCTAAATAAGTGATGCTATGCAAAAAATCATTATCTGCAATGTCTTATGCTGTAAGCCATTACACTATCTGAGTCACAGCTTAACGCGCATCTGCACTGGTGGTGATGAACGAATATTACTATTGGTTGATTATTTTTTCATCAAAATAAAATATTACATCACCTCATGAAGGGTAGAACACATTTAGCCATATTGAAATGCTGCTTGTTTCTTGTCTCACCACCTTGGTTGAGACATGTTATGAATATTTTGCTCTAATGTTCTTAAATTCTTTATTTCCTTACATTTGTCCTCTATATGTTCCACTAACTATTTTCCTTTTGTTTGTGTTTTGGTGTATGCATCATCTCATCATAACTACATGACTGTCATCATTTTAGGATAATTGTTCTAGTTAAGTGTTTAGCAAGGGGTGTCATTTATAGAGCAATAACTTATCGCCACTATTGAGTCTTTTGAAAGTGTCAGAACATGGTCAAAAGGTTGCCAACATTAAGACAGGGACATCCTGAAGCTCGACTACATCTAAAAAATGCATAAAGGGGTCAAGATTGGTTTTTATCAGAATGATTGTCAGGAATTGAAGCATAATTAGGATAGTTAGGATAACAACGAGAAAGAAGCCTTCACTAAAAAGGATAGGGATATAACTTTCTTACTTCTAGTTTAGTTATATGGTGGCTTGTTGCGAGTGGACATATTTCTGGAACCCAGCCTACCGATGTTTCACTTTTAACCAATAAGATTTAGTCCCTACCATTAATGAATGCACAGCTCTGCTCAACATAGAAAGGGCTAAGTTTGACTGGATTTACTGCAAAGCGTTAATGCCTCCTTCATTCAAGAAAAGGTTAAGGCAAAATCTTGGAGCCATAGAAGCATGGGTTGATAGTCACATTAAAGTAAAAAGGAGCAGCAAATGCATCTTTTGGGCTAGCTCGAAAGAGGCCATGGTAAATCTTTCTGACCAAAAGAAAGTTTAAGATGTCTACGCACTCAGGTAATCTATGGGCTCATCATATTCTCGAAGACTTTAGGTTATGTAGAGGTAGTAGTCATAGATTTTTTTTCTTGCCTATGTTGCAAAATTAACCCTACTTCCACCATCATCACTGAAATTGTTTATGCCCCCGCTTTTGTAAAAGAACGGGAATAGGAAGGTTTATCGAGTGTGCCCCATTTCTCCAGATATGACTCCTAGGTCATCTCTATGTTAGGGAGGAAAAAACCAGGCAAAATTTCTTCTTCAAGTTTAGTCCTCTTTCCATAGTATTAGAGGAAGAATGTCATTAAGATAAGACAAAAAAGCATTGGATCAAGGAATTACAAAATGTCAATGAGAAACAAATCATGTGGAAAGCCCCATGGGTGTTCCCTTAATCGATTATGTACATATGTGAGATTATAGGGAAATACCAGTTATGCTCCTCTATTGGTATTGCATCACTTCCAGTGCTAACAATTCATCTCGTTCTTCAAAGACTTCGGACATTGGCATTTTGAATACAGAGAGCCCAATTATAAAGCAAAAGTCCAATTAGCTTTCCAAGTTTGGAAGAACGTCTATTGTATGGAAAGATACTAGAGAGGAAGCCCTACCATGCTTGGATAACAAGAATAGAGACTCTACCGTATCAACGATCCATTACCACCACCCAGCTCTAGGATGTTGCAAATCCTAATAAAGGAATCGCTCTTTAAGTTCGAGCAACTTAGGAAGGAGTTCGAGCGAGAAAAAAATCCTTTGCCATAAAAATCTCTCGACTTAAAAATGAAAAGGGCCAGCTTAATATGGATATGTACCTTAAAAGCGGTAAAATGGATCGAGTCGTTAAAAAAAGGGATCACTTTAAAGATGACCTCAAAAGCCTAACCAAGGTTTATGTGACACTCCAAAAAGCTAATGAGTGATGACATATTGGGAAGACATTAGTTGAATAGGAAGTGAAAATTGCCACTCTCAATCGCAAGCTGAATCAGCAAAAAGAGAAAGTCAAAACCAGCAAATAAAAGTTCATAAGTGCACGTGCTCTTACTTCCACCTACCAATGAAGGAATCAAAGACTCGAGGCCTAAATGTGAGATATAAGAGCTGCCAAGGTCAAAAATGAAGCTCTTACTCAAAAAATCCAAGAATTAGAGCAGTCTTTCTAAGTTCATCAAGGTTATACCAATGAACTAAAAAGGGCTTTCGAGCAACATAAATTAAAGTGGCAAGCAACAATAGACCAAGCACATCTGAGTTACCAAACACAGCATCAACACTTCATTGAGCAAGTTCGAATTGCTCAACAAGAGGCAAATGACATATTAAAGTAACTTATCCATAAGACAAGACATCGCACCTATTAAAGATCATGAGCAATAACTTTTGGGTTTTTTTTATCATGTGATTACATAATGTAATAATTTAGATACTTTCAGTTGTAATCATGTCGTAAAAGAAAACCCTGTTGTGAGTCTATGAATGATGTTATTGATGAAGTTGTTCCAAGAATCAATTGTCTCCAATGTATATGCATATTTAATTTCACCATTTTGTATTACACTTGCATTAATCATTCATTATCTTAACTCATCATTGCATCATAAATGCTTATCAATAAAGACATTTTTGAATAAAAGTCTAATAAAGGAATTGGGCCACAAAAGTGCAAGGGATTTCAAGATCAATCATGAATACAAAACATTACATCATGCACCACTACAACATACAACATCATAAGCAATATTAGAGAGTGATCACGAAGCTCGTATTAAATGACTTGAGCTAATGGTTATGAAGTCATAAGACTAGATGCTTCGTTGGCAATAAGAAATACAAAATCAAATTGTAAAACTTTTAGAACTAATGACTGCTTCTATGAAAGAAAAAAAGCAAGTCAGCATTGCTGAAACAAGGAATAATCCTCCCAATGCTAAAAGTCCCTCTGCCAATAATCCAAAACTTGCCCAAGGGGAAACTAGATAAGAATGATGGCCTGCTCCTACACCTATCACTCAAGCTCCACTAGTTATCTACCTAAATCCCATTACGTTAGCTCAATTCATTCGCGATACTCAAAGGGTGAATGTAGGAGTCTCATCGATAGATCGATAGCCCTTGACCATGAGGAACTAGAGAAAATAGAAGGTCAAAAGTCCACCATGAATGCGAAAAAAATGAACAAATTCTACCTATAAGAAAAGTACCTTCAAGCTATCGAGGGGAGTGATAAGTTCAAAGCTCTTGACGTGCAATCGCTATCTTTGGTGTCCACTTTGTCATTCCCCTGAAGTTCAAAGTCTTAGAGTTTGAGAAGTTTAATAGAACCATCGACCCTTTCATCCATGTTTAAATGTACCTATGAAAGATGGCTGGGTATGACAAAGATGAAAACCTCCTCATTTATTGCTTTGAGAATAGCCTCACTCGGGCAACAACTTGGTGGTATATCGAGCTAGACAATGTGAAAATCCAATCATGGGTTAACTTGGCTAAGGCCTTTCTAAATTAATAACAGCACGTGTCAGATTAGGCACTAGATTGGCTTTCCTTAATGAATTTTAAGAAAAGTTCCATTAAAAGTTTTAGGCAATATACCCAAAGGTAGAGAGAAAAAACAGCCCTAGTCCAGCCTTCCTTTACAGAAAAAGAGATGACAGTCACTTTCATTCACACCTTATGTACTCCTTATTATGAGAAGCTTATAGGGAATGCCACTAAGAGATTTGTAGACTTAGTTCTCTTAAGAGAAATAATCAATGCTGCCATTAAGAGTGGTAGGATGTTTGTTGGGGAAACAACTGGATCAAGTAAGAAGCTTATTGCTGATCAGAAGAAGAATAGGCTAATGCCATAAATTATGCTGACTCATCTCGACCAAGACAACGTCAAGCACCCAACCCTCACTACTCAAGCATGCCACATTCTCTTTTCGTCACAATATCCTAACAAACAATTTATACCATAACCTATAACCCATTATTTGCAATCCTATCAAACCCACCACAAAGCTACTCTCGACAAGTCCACCAAAATACACATAGAATAACCAATAATGCACCTAGCAATCGAGGTCCGAATCAATAAAAGCAACACTTTGATCCTATCCCTATGACCTATAAGGAGCTCTACCCAAACTTTACTCCAAATTCACTTAGTGGCTCTGATCTATGTCCTAAAAAAAAACGCATTATACCTGTAATGGTACAACCCTAATGCCCACTATGAATTCAATGCTAAGGACACAAGACATGGCATTAAGAACTGCATATCTTTTAAGTAAAATGTGCAAAATCTAATTAACTTAAAAGTTTTATAGTTTAGGATGAGCCAGAGACCAAATGTTGCTGCCAATCCTTTACCAAACATACAGAGCTAGGTGCAAACCTGATTGGCATTAAAAACAAATATGAAGTCAAGGCAAGCATAGAGGATATAAGGATGCCAATATTCTTAGTCTGGCAAGCATTGATTTAGGTCAGGTTGTTTAACACAACAGAAAAATTAGAAGATAATCTTGATAACTTATATGACTTCCTTATAGTTGTAGGTTATACCCTAAAAACATTCTAGGAGTTTAGGTCCATGGTTCAAAGAATGATGAATGAAGACTAGATAGAATTTTATCAAGAAACCATGCCTGCTATTGAATCTATCAACATGATAAGGGGACGAAACCACGCAGCCACTTTACGGTAGAAATTGACCCTACATTCTTTATGGCAGGTCAAGCCCCGAGGTTAGTTTTTTGATACCTACACCAAAGTTAGGTGTGAAGGTATCTAAACCATTCTTGCATGAGAACAACAAAGTTATCCCATGGAAACATGAGAATTAGGTAGTGATGATTGGAGAACTAACCTCTTTAATTGTGACAATGGAATTGTTAGAAGTTAGTCACTTAATCCATAGTGGTATGTGTTATGCTCCCCCAGCTCAAGAAAAATAGAAGGTTAATGCATCTCTAAGCACTAATACCACTCTAGTCTAAGTAAAGAATTTCAAGCCTGAGAAAGTTAAAGAAGCAGTGAGTGAAAGAGAAGCCACTAAGTTTTTAACATTATCAAGCACAGTGAATACTGCATTATGGACTAGCTAAGCAAACAACCCGCTAAGATTTCTGTGCTATCTTTGCTTTTTAATTCAGAGGTCCATCAAAATGCATTACTGAAGGTGTTAAATGAAGCATATATGCCACCAAACGTCTTTATGGACAAATTGGATTAGCTAGTGAACAATATCATAGTCGATAATTATATCTCTTTTACTGGTGATAAGATCCTACCTGGAGGCAAGGGCAGTTATAAAGCTCTACATATCACTACCTATTGCAAGGGACGCATCTTGCCCAAAGTACTTATAGATAATGGGTCAGCCCTTAATGTCATGCCTATGACTGCATTAAGCAAACTCCCTATAAATTAGTCCAACATCAAGAGTAGCCACACTATAGTCTGAGCTTTTGATGGAACATATTGTGGAGTAATTGGAAATATCATAATCTAATTTCAGATAGGCTTATGTACATATAAAGTTAACTTTCAAGTTATGGATATTAATCCATCTTACAACTGCCTATTAGGAAGGCCATGGATACATTCTATAAGGGCCGTCCCATCTTTTCTCGATCAGAAGCTCAAATTTATGATAGATGACAAAGTAAGTCACCATCGAGGCTTAAGAAGAAATGATCGCCACTACTTTCACTAAAGATATCTATATAAAGCCTAATAAAGATCCATCAACATTTATGGGAGAAAGATTATCGATAGTTGAACCTCACCTTTCAAAGAGCACCCATTCGAGTTTAAAAATGACCACTGGTAAAGGTTCACGTGCTAGAAAAGAGCATGGCAAAAATTGCAAGGAGCGGACAAGCCTTGCAGGTCACCACTCAAGTCAACAAAATGAGGCTGAGGATTCAAGGCTAAGGCACAGTCAAGAAGATAGTAAGAAAAGAGGATCTGTAACCAGGAGATGACACAATCATTGGGTCAAGAGAAGGAATTAAAGCCAATAATGTTTCGATCTCTCCATAAGATATTCTATTTAGGAAGATGAATCAATTCAAACAAACCAGAAGAGCAAAAGGCTAAAAATGTCTAAGACATCTTAAATAAAGCCATTTACTACCTCGATCTTTAGGATACCAAGCCATAAAATTTATGTTTTTCCACCAAGACCTAATTTTGATAGGGTCATGATAGAAGGCCCTGCACTTTTCTTATTCTTTTCATAAAATATAAAGAAATGAAAACCTACCTACCCTTGCCCAAAGGTAGTTAGGTATCTTATGTAAGGGGCATTTTTATCAAACATTATTGTTGAAATGACTTTTGCATATATTATTCCATATTGCATGCCTACTTCAGCTTTTAATTTCTATGTCTCAATTACTCTTTTGCCTCTATTCTTATCTGAATCCCAGAGTTATGTGTATGCTGTTTGCAATGTTTATTTCTTCACCCTCTCAGGTGTCTTGATGACAGTGACATGGATGTGTCTAATGGGTCTTTAAAGATCGATTTTGAATAATTAATTTGCGCTAATGAAGTTGATCCCAAAAAAGATTTCAAAGAAAGCTCCATACCAGTAGACCTCTCACTATTAGTTGAGCAAGAGGAGAGGCAGATCATGCCTTATGAAGACCTAATAGAAGTAATAAATCTAGGTATTTAGGAGGATTGAAAAAAGGTTAAAATTAAAACCTAAATATAGTCAATGACTAGGACCAAGCTGATAGAATTACTTTAGGAATACCAGGATGCATTCGCTTGGTCATACCGAGCCATGCTAGGATTGGACATTGATATAATGGTCCGCAAGCTTCCTATCAAGCCAGATGTAAACTGATTCAATAAAAGTTAAAGAGGATGAAGCTAAAAATGCTCCTCAAAATTAAAGAAAAAGTTAAAAAATAGTTTGATGTGGGGTTTATCGAAGTAGCCAAGTATCTAGAATGGGTTACCAAAATAGTCCCAGTCTTAAAGAAAAATGAATGTACATTGACTACAGGGATCTGAATCAAGCCAGTCCCAAGGATAACTTCCTGCTATCCCACATTGACACCCTGGTAGACAACACGGCCAAGAATTCTCTTTTCTCCTTTATAGATGGATTCACGGCCTATAATCAGATCAAGATGGTGCCCAAAGACATGGAAAAACAACTTTTGTAACCATGTGGGGATGTTTTGCTATAATCTCATGCCTTCAGACTAAAAAATGTTAGGGTAACATATCAATAGGCCATGGTAGTCCTATTTCATGACATGATGCATAAAGAAATTGGGGTTTACATGGATGACATGATTGCCAAGTCAACGAAAGAGAGTAAGCACGTCACAAACTTTCAAAAGCTTTTTGAACTACTATGAAAATTTTAACTCAAATTAAATCTTACCAAATACACCTTCAGAGTCACCTCGGGCAAGCTTTTAGGCTTTATAGTCAATAAAAAGGGATTAATGTTAACCTAGACAAAGTCAAAGCCATTCAAGAAATGCTACCACCTTAACCCAAAATGAAGTGAAAAGTTTTTTGGGCATCTAAACTATATTGCTAGATTCATATCCCAGCTCACTACCAAATGCAACCTTATTTTTTAGCTCATTCATAAATAAAATTTGAGGGAGTGGAATGAGGCATGTCAAAAAGCCTTTGATAAAGTCAAACATTATCTGTTAAGCCTGCTAATGTTGGTACTATCGGTGCCTAGTCGATTTTTAATCCTTTACCTTAAAGTCTTTGACAAGTCTATGGGTTATATATTAGGGTAGCATGATGAGTCAGGAAAGAAAGAACAAGTAATCTACTACTTAAGCAAAAAGTTCACAGTATCCGAGTGCAACTACTCCATAATCATGAAGTTATGCTATGCTTTGGTGTGGACAACCAAGAGATTCAAGCAGTACATGCTATACCACACCATATGGTTGATTGTAAGGCTTGATCCTATCAAGTATTTATGCAAAGTCCTACACTATTAGGAAGGTTGGCTAGATAAGTCATGCTTTTTGAATACAACATTACCTATGTCAATCAGTGCGATAGCTTATTTTTTTGCAAATTGGGCTACAGATGATTATGAACCTAATGTTTCATTTTCCTAAAGGAAGGTCTAATGTGCATTTCTATAGATAAAAACCAAGATCAATCCTAGAATATGTATTTTGATAGAGTATCAAATGCTTTAGGACATAGAATTGGGTCAATATTGATGTCACCCGATGGGAGTCATTATCCGTTCATAGCGAGGCTAAGCTTTGACTACATAAATAATATCACAAAATATGAAGCTTGTGTCATGGGTGTAGACACCTTATTTTGTTTCGAGCTAATTTTTTAGCAATCTAGGGCATGAACATGAGAGGGGTTGATAAGGCAAAAAAATATTTTGAGGAGGTCAAGAGGGCCTATGGATCATATCAAAGGTAAATCCAAAGATGTGGCATCAAAAGATGTAGTTCAAGGTGTCCAAGGACAAAAGATATAAGATTTTCATGTATCGATACAATGCTTTAACATGCCAAAAATTTGCAATGTCCTTATTTGTGTTGATACAACCTGTAAATCTATTGATACATAAGCTTATGTATCAATACACGAGCTCATATATTGATACTAGGCCATGCCAAGACCAAAACGTGCATTCTGTAAAGAAATGTATCGATACATATCAGCATATATCGATACAATAGTTCATAGCATCAATATAATGGTTCATATTATCGATACAATGATCATTGTATTGATACAATGTTCATCGTATCGATACACTCAAGGTTTTTGGACCAAATGTATCGATACATTTTGCAATGGATTGATACTTACAGTCTATTTTCCATAGTTCGAGCACTTTTGACTCATCCACCATTGATCGAAAACTCGATAACTCATTTTTTTATCATAAAAGATTAAAACCCATATTAGATTACAAATTTAGACTTTGAATTAATCAAAACATTTTTTTAGGTCTATATTGGATCAAAAAAGTCAATGTCACATGATTACCTTACACTTTCTTAGTTTGTTGACCAATATCACCATTAACCACCCTAATTGCTAGAAAATCATTTCAGCATTTAAACCAGCCACCCTATGTCCATCATATTGGTAGCAAATTGGTCCCTACAGCCATTCTATTGCCATCAAGCTGACATCACTTTGTCCCCTTTGAGAAATAACCAAAACACTTCCAATTTGGCTCTAAAATGCTAGTATAAGTAGACCACTGATATCTCAGCTGAGAGACTTTAGATTCTAGCTTGTTTTAGCTTCCAAAAACACATCCCTACATCAAGAAAACCAAAAATCCCGTAACTCTTCACTCACTACCCAAAAATAGCCTTAAAGCAGTCATTCCCAACCATTACATATTCTAAAAATCACCCTAATCCATACCAGAACCAAAAACCTCATTATTTCACTATTTTTCTTGCATATTAGCAAGAAAGAAAAGAGAAAAATTCATGCCATCTCTGTTGCTCCAACTATTTGGCCAAAATTGAAGTCTTATTGGTATAGTTTCTTACCTTATCATTTTTATTTTTTGTTTTCTAGCACTTTTATCATTTTAGTCAGCTTTCCATGTTTCCATCACGTTCTTAGGATTATCATGCATTATTATGGCTTTTGGTTATGGTAGTTTAGGACTTGGATGCCTTAATGCCCTTTTCATGTGTAAAATGCCTTATTTAATCCTCATTATTTTGATAGCTCTTGCTTATGCATTTTATGCCTTATCCATGCATATGATTAATCCATGCATGAATCCTTAGCCTAGAACATTTTGAGCATGTTTATGTGTTAGCTTGCATTTTATCATGAATCATTATCATTTTTAGCATGCTTCACTTCATGGGATATATTCATAACACTCTTTTTATCTAGACCATTGGTAAAGTTAGCATCCCCATTCATATTATATGCTATCCCCTTGTATGTTGTCTTCTTCTTGTCAAAATGCATGTTTAATCGCTATCAAAAACTGATTTTCAAAACCTCCCCAAGCTAAACATGTTAACCTCAACCAATGAGGATTAGCATGGACTTAGCATTTTTTGTAAAGTTAGTAAAAAAGTCTTGGGGAAAATTAAGCTTTCCTAATCTGGAATCTTGGTTAAACGAGCTCAAATCATCTGATTTTGCAATGAAAATGGCCTTACATTTATTCCCAAATTGTTTATGCCTTGCTTTTAAGTTGAAACCTTGAGTGGCATGATCAACAGGTTATTTCATCATCTCAAAATACTACAAGGCTATGCAAATGAGTTTGTGATGCTCATGCCATTCTTTCCCTTCAGTCATGGATGTTTGAATGTCAATGACTCAAGTTTGGACCTGTAAACATAGAGAAAAATAAAAATCTACCCCTGCTTGCTTTGCCCCCTACTGGCAGCACCACTATTACAAATTGAAAAATCACTTTAAAATCCCATAAAATTTTTTCTGAATTTTATAATATTTTTCTCTAAAAGCATGTCGAAATATCTTTATAATGAGGTCTTGTTCACCCTCAGATTAGTCTGGATGAAAGAGTTATGATTTTTCAAACCTAGGCTATCTAGAATCCCTAGAGTGAACAAAGAGCATTCTAGTTGGGCCTTTTAGGCCCACTAAACAATTTTTCTAAATCTATTCAGCTTTTTCCCTAAAACATTCATGAAATTTCCTTTCTGGAAAGGTATTATTTGCAAATTTTTGATATCAAATGAGTCCAAAATGATTTTTCAAATTTTGACACACCTTGTCCCACGTATGCTCTACTAGCAACGAAACTAATCCGAACTTGAAAATTTATGCCCCTGGAACGTGGCTTTTTGGGATATTTGGAATATTTTTAGATTGACTCTTGTCAAGTTAGCTTTCTAATGGTATCTTGTCCACCCTCTAAAGCCTTCAAACCAATTTAGAATAAATTTAGAAAAGGGGATAGCATGATGCTGTCCCTTATTTTCGATTATGGTCAAAATTGAGTTGTTTTCTTAAGCTTTGTCTTGAGAGATTCAAATATCACCATATCACCTCGATTAAACTTGAGAACATGCTTCAATCTCCTACAAACTCGTATTAAGGCATGAACATATTTTACATCTTTACCATCCTCATTTACAATAATTTCTTTTGCCAAAAGTCATCAAAATGCTCACTTATTTTCTAAATTGAAACGTCTTGTCAACTTAATTTTTCCAACTCCATTATTCAAAATTGACAAGATTTAAAACAAATCTTTCTTCGTCAAAATTATTTGCCACCCACGGGGATACTCCACCCTATCTTTTTGAAAGGATACTTTAGCCCTTTCTTTCAACTACAATTAAATTTTTCTCTTTCTCAAACTTCCATGAATGGGTCAAACAAAACCTCATTCAATCAAGAAACCCAGATGCATCTTGAAAATTGTTGATTCAGTTATTCCTAGATAATCGATGTCAATTGTGAGATATATTCCAATAGTCCATCCCTTTTCTTTATCGTTGCATTAAAAGATCCATGTTATGTTACTTGTTTTATTGCCTTACTAACATAATTTCTTTGTGATGATTATTTGCATTTATGTTTTCCAATCATTTCAAATAAAACTAAAGGTAATATTTCACGTTTATCTCTCTAGTGCCCAAAGTGGAATATTCCATTTTCAAAGTAAAATCCGAGGTCATTTTTATTGAAAATCTCTATATTCCCTATCTCTCAGAGACATCTATGAGACTAAATCTTTTTCATCTAAATGTGGATTTGTATTTCTATAAGATTTAGGCATTAAAAGGGTTATATCAAAATAGTGATTAGTTAAGATCGCAAGAATCGAAATCGAGATAAGATATAGTTAGTAAGGTACCGATTTCGGGCAATGCAAAGAGGTTCGTACCGCATCATGCGTAACCAACTCTTAAACCCAAACGATGAATCTTTGTATTACATAGACCATAGGATCGTGTTTTAAGTTTCATAACTCAAAACATTGGTTTCAATAGGCATTCGATCATGCCTAGCCCAAAACGATTGGTGATGACTCCAAGTGTTGGCCATTTTGTAATGGCCATTTAAGACCAATAAGATGAGCAATTCGTCTTATGGTCCCCTTACTGTATTTGAAGTTGAGAATCTGTACATTCTTGTTCTCATCACATTGTGAAAGAAAAGTCTCAATCAAGAAGACATTTCCAAGTCAAAAAGATATTTTAAGTTATATGCACGTATAGATCCATGAGGATCCACCCTAAGGTGCATCGTGACAATGGGGCTTCAAGCTACCATTGAGAGAAATGTCAAGACATTACAAGTATTCAGTGATTCAGCCCTAGTCATCTACCAATTGAAAGGGGAATGGCAAACTCGCCATACCAAGCTGATGCAGTATAGGAAGCTGATAGTAAAACTCAAAAAAGAATTTGATGATATTAGTTTCAACACTTACCTCGAGAAGAAAACCAAATAGCTGATGCTTTGGCTACTTTGTCATCCATATTTAAAGTCAACCAAGAGTTAGACATTATTCCCATTAAGATAAGCATCTACACAACTCTGGTTCATTGTCATAGCTTTGAAAAAGAAAAAGATGGCCTACCATAGTACTATAACATCCTTTGCTACATCAAGGATCAGTAATACCCCAAACATGCAACCGAGACTAATAAAAGGACTATTAGAAGGCTGGTTATGGGATTTGTTCTCGATGGAAAAATCTTATACAAGAAGAGTCACGATCAAGTATTTTTCAGATGCGTCGACGCTCATGAAGCCAAAAGGATCTTAAAAGAAGTTCATGAAGGGATTTGTAGCACACATGCTAATGGATATTGGATGGCTAAGCAAATCATGAGAATAGGTTATTATTGGTTGACCTTTAAGAGAGACAACACTAATTACGCCCAAAAATGCCATAAGTGTCAAATCTATGTGGACAAGATTAATATCCCTCCAGTGCCACTTCACGTCATGATAGCCCTATAGCCTTTCTCCATGTCAGGAATAGAGATAATTGGGCCAATCACCTCTAGAGCTTTCAATAGGCATCGTTTTATCTTGGCAGCCATCGACTATTTCACCAAATGGATGGAAGTTGCGTCATATGCTAATGTCATTAGATCGACTGTCTGTAACTTTGTCAATTAGGATATTATCTGTAGATATGGCCTCTTGGGCTAAATCATCATAAACAACACAAGCAACTTAAACAATAAAATGATGTAAGCAGTCTACTTATAGTTTAGGATCTAGCATCATAATTCTATCCCTCATCACCCAAAGATGAATGGGGTAGTCAAAGTGCTAAACAAAAACATTAAAAGAATAGTTGAGAAAATGGCCTAGATTTACAAAGACTGGCATGAGAAGATATCCTTTGAACTTCATGCCTATCAGACCTCAGTTTGCACTTCCATGGGTACTACCCCATTTTCCCTTGTCGATGGGATGGAAGTTGTATTACCTATTAAAGTCGAGATCCCTTCTCTCAGAGTCTTAATGGAAACCAAACTTGAAGAGGCTAAATGGGTCAAGAATAGATATGACCAACTCAACCTCATCGAGGAAAAAAGCATGAAAGCCATCTACCATGGTCAAATGTATCAAAGACGCATGATCTAAGCCTAAGAAAAAAATATACACACATAACAATTTCACCAAGGCGAATTGGTATTGAAAAAGATCCTCCCAATTCACAAAGATGCACGGAACAAGTAGATCCTTAATTGGGAAGGATAGTATATTGTAAAGTAAACCTTCTCCGAAAGGGCTGTAATCTTATTAGAAATGAACGGCAATGCCATGCCAACCCAGTCAACTTAGATTCCATCAAGAAATATTACATATAGAGGGTGAAATCCTAAAAAGGCTTCCTTAAAAAAACAAAAACAAAATAAAAAAAAAGGAAAACAAAAAAAAGGTCTAGATGAAAATCCAAAAAGGGCATCTAGGTAACCGCCTGACTATAGTTGAAAACCTATAAGGGCGACTTAAAAAGATTAATTTTGATTGAGTATAGACTGAGATCATTTGCAGAATAAAACGAAACAATCTTAGGGATCTTCCAAAGATCCGCTTATACTAGTCACGTTCATTGTTCGAGAAAGATCCAAGAAAACACTTAAAGAACATTCATGTCTTAATTGTCAGAGGCATCTTTTGCCCAAAAGATTATACTTCTTACCACTGAATCACTTGTTTGTCGAATAGTATGCCAAGTTATATATCTTTATTGTCATGAGTAAATATTACCTTGTTTCTTTTAGCCCTTGTACAATTCATATTACACTTGTCATTTAATTGATAATATTCAATAATAAACTAAAATATGCATTAGGACATCTCGACATTACATTGAAAGGAAAAAAAGTGCAAAGAACTCTACTCACGCCCTGGTCGTGAAGATCATGCACTTTTCGAGTCTAAACATCCTCTTGGCATGACCATACACCAAACTGTTTCTAGCTTTCACAAGCCACATCTTAAGAAAAACCATTTTAAGCTAACAAAAAATCAACCTATGCATTCTATCAAAATCCTATTAAAACCAGAGATATTAACCTAATCAGTCAAATAGTCTTCAAATTGTTGATAATGCCTTCCAATTATCAGGAAAATGATTGAGCCTCTCGAATTAGGAAATGCAATAATCCAAATTCTTGAGAATAGGTTTTTTGTCATATCCTCGGTGTAGCCGGGACAACCTATAATCCCCAGCGGGATTAGGAAAATTCCTATCCATAGTTCCAACAAAGACAAATCACCATCCTATGAGAGTCTAAATGACATACAAGAAAAACTATGACTATCTCTCGTATTAGATTTCATATAATGCAATCATGATAGCATTTCACATCATGCATTCACATGACCATCACACATCATGATTTTTGCAATGTTACTTCAAACCAAGTTCACTAAACCTTTAAGGATTCCTTGGTAAGAACTTTAAGCTTTATAAACCAAGTGTTATTCATGAGGCACCTATCAAACCTTCTTAAGCCCACATGAGTAGGTGGTAAAAAACTCATCTATAAATAACTGCATGCTAATCATAACCATATTAAGCCCACAAGTCATTAGCACCCTTTCAAAGCTCACAAGTTAGTGGCACCTTTTCAAAGCCCATAAGTCAGTGGCACCTAGCCTAAGTCAAAGCTCACACAAGCTGGTGGCACCTAGTCTAAGTTAAGCCCCTACAAGTTGGCAATACCCTAGCCAAAGCCAACATAAGTTGGTGACACCTAAGTTTAAGTCAAAGCTCGCATAAGTTGGCGATGCCCTAATCAAAGGCCACATGAGCTGGTGGCACCTAAGTCTAAGTCAAAGCTCACACAAGCTGGCAACACTTGAATCAAAGCCCACATGAGCTGATGGCACCCAAGTTTAAGTCTGCACAAGCTGGCGATATCTACATAAAAAATCTATGTTACTTTGCACCTGTCTAAAGGGGTTAAACTTTAGAAAACCTAACCCTCTAGTAGGGAGGGCAAACCCTACAAAATTCATTTAAACCTCTATCAGGATTGCTGCCAATACACTAGACTTATCACAGTAAATTATTAACTATAATTTATTTCTTTACAGGTGTTCTGGGGAGCATCATTGCACCTTAGACAAAATAGATTCCATTTGTCTTTACCCTATTGTAGACACCTCATTTTGTCCAGACTAGTTTTTGGTATCTTAAGAGTTAGGTAAAAGGTGACAAAGTCAAAAAAATAGAAATAAAGTTGTAGACACATCACCTAGTGATAGTTTTTTTGGTGAAGGCTTAAAAAGCCTATGGACCACTTTAAAGAAAAATTCAAAAACGGGGCAATTTTCCTCTTTTTGTGACCAAGATAAGACAACTCAAGGAACCTAAGGTATGTGTGGGTCATATTGGGTGCTTAAACACTATCATGGGGCTTTCATGTTACCACAATCTTGAATTTCCTTATATAGTATCGATACCTAAAGATTTGGTATTGATACCTAAGGTGTGGTATCGATACCTAGGATGATTGTATTGATACAAGTCTAGTAGTAGGTAAAATTGTAATTTTTAGCAAAATGTATTAATACACAAGCATGAGTATCAATATAAGTCCATGAAGTATCAATACAAGTTTTAAAGTCTTAAGACTAGAAATAATTTATGTTCTTAGTATCAATGCAAGCATCCCTGTATCGATACTCATGCATAAAATTTGCCTTGAGTATCGATACAGAGTGATATATATCTATACGTGCAAGCCATTTTGGCTACTTCGAGCCACCTTTCAGCTTTCTCATTTCCTATTCAAAATTCGATTTAAACATGTTTTTGCACCAAAGAACTATCATATAACATTGCGAACCTCAAATATGGGTTCATTAATAGATTCTAACAAGTTTTTAGAGTCCAAACAATTAATGACAAAGGTCACTTTCATAAAATATATGGGTGTAAGAGGGTGGCAGGCATATCTCCAGCTTGTAGGCTATCACAGCTTTTCTGTCCCCTTGATTAGCATGGTAGAAGCAATAAGAAAGAAGTCAACTGAACAGGGCAACTAAAGATATGCCTTGTTATAGAAGAAAAATTAATGAGGCCCTTTGCATTGTCTTTTAAAAATGAGGGGCTTCATCAAGAGAACAAGGGATCTTAGAGAAAGTTACCTCAAAAAAAATAACTACCTTAGAGAGAAAAAAAAAACAATTACCTTAGAAAGAAAGAATAAACTCTCCCAACTATAAAAATAAGCCTCCCAACAAAAAAATCTCAAAGCCATTCTTAAAAATTCTTCAACCATTTTCAACCCCAAAAACACTTCAAATATTTCATTGACCTTCATAATTTTTTTTGTAGCTACCCTAAACCAATACTAGAAAACCTTAAAGAACCTAACTTTCCACACATTTTGATCCTTAAAAAGCCTCAGCATCAACCATACCACTCTAAGGCTACTTCTTTTTATCCTTTTCTTGCTAAATATTACCAAGGAAAAGGAAAAATTAAGCCTACAACCACTACTCCGAAAAGAAAAAGAAGTTCAAGCTTTTTGGTTTATCACTTCTACCTTGATCTTTATATTTTCTATTTTGTCATTAACATCATCTTAGTAAACCTTTTTTATGCTTTCATGGCAACTCTAGGACTCCTATGCATTTTTATGGTTTTGGTTATAGTAGTTTAGGATTTTGATTTTTTTTGAGGGTTTACATGCTATCCTTTTACATTTTCATCACCATAATAGCCTCTATCCATGTGACCTTGCCATGTTCCTTCCATATTCACATTTGCATCTTATGTAAAATATGCATCTTAACATGTCATAAGTATGCCTATACATTTCCTAGCAGCTTGATAGGTTCCCTGAAATAAAAGTGACTTTTTAGCATGTTCATCCTAAGTATGTTCATGCATCATATATTATCTTCTTGCATTCTTTTTATCTTTTCTATGAAAAATGTCATCTTTGCTTGTGCATATATGTTCTCCATGTTCTATATTATGTTTGTGGCACTGTGCTTGTGTTGAGATGCTTGTTTGAATGCTAAAAAACCCTATTTCAAAAAATACCCCTAAGTTAAGCACATGTTATCCCCCACACATGCAGAACAACATGAGCTTAAGATTTTTATGAAGTTGGTTTTCCAACCTTGGGGGGCAAGCAAGCATTCAGCTCTGGACGCATGGAAGGATGCATATAAGAATGCTAGTTTTCAAAAATGAAATAAATTGTTTTAGTTGAAAATGTGAATCCTTGGTCCTTAGCTAAACACCCTTATGATGGCGTGGTCAATGAGTTGTTCCATTATCCCAAACTACTAAGACTATGGAATAAACTCGTGATACCCATGTCAACACCTCATCTTGGTTATAGATGTTTGAATGTCCATGGCCCTAGCTCAACCAATGAAAAAAACAAAAATACCGAACACCTCTCCTGTTTTTTTCTGGCAGCACAGTGGTCTAGTCTTAAAAAATTATTTTAAAATAAAAAATGATTTATTCGAAATGCATTAATAGTTTTACCTTGAGGGATTTTGAATTACCTTTCCAACGATATCTCATTTGCCTTCAAATCATGTCGAATGAAATAGTTATGATTTTTTGAATCTTCACTATTTGTAACTTTTAGATCTAGCTAGCAGTTTACTATTTAGGCAGTTTCGACCTAACAAGCAACATATTTGAATCCCTTAAATATTTTCCCATAGAGTTCATGAAATTCCCTTTTTGGAAAGGTATTATTTGCATTTTAACAATTCCAGATGAGTCCAAAATAATTTTTCAACATCCATTATACATTTACCTTTTTCATGTTGCCAGTGTTGAGACAAGGTGAAGTTTAAAAATTAATTCCGCCTAGAAAGTGATTTTTTAAGATTTTTGGAATATTTGTATACTAAACCTCACTGAGTTACCTTTCCAACGGTACCTCGTTGACCCTTGGGGACCTTCGAATAAGCCCAAAATAATTCAAAAAGAGAAATGATGCAACATTGTCCTCTATTTCTAGCTTAATTTATAAAATGCTCTTATTGAGGCATTCGAATGCCTCATGATCTACTTGGCTCATTCCCATGGCCTAAGCCCTTTAGACTCAGACCAAGGCTAAACAAAAGAGGAACATTTTAAGCCAAAACTTTAGCTCTCGATTTTTAAAGATTCTCTATTCCTTTTAACATCAAAGATTTTTATTTTTGAGGATACTCTAACCCCACTATTTTGAGAGGATACTCTAACCCCATTTTTAACTCAAATCCAATATCAAACCTCCATTTTTGGGGATACTCCAACCTTATTATCTTGAGGGAATACTCTAACCCTACTTTTAACTCAAATTCAATATCAAACCTCTATTTTTAGGGATACTGCAACCCCACTAGTCTGAAGGGATACTTTAACCCACTACTCTGAGGGGATACTCCAACTCCGCTTTTACCTCAAAATGACATCAAATTTTTACTTTTGGGGATACTCCAAACTCACTCTTCTGAAGGGATACTCCAACACCATTCTCTACATTCCTTCTAAAATTCAAACCTTTTTCTAAGACATCCCCAAGTCATCGAAATCTTTTTTCTTTCATCAAATTTCCACTAAATTTGACTAGGTCTCAACATTATCGTCTTGATTATTCATCAATAATCAAAGACAACTATGACAGCATTTTGATCATCCCTCTTGTTTATGTATTTATGTGTTCATTTTTATGTGGATTTATTTATTATTTTTTTCTAACTAATATGTTTCCTCTTGTAGGGACCTCGAGCTTTCATGCCTTACAAATTATTTTCAAAATCACTAATTGATATCTCATGTCGGTATCTCTCTAGTGCCAGACATGAAATATTTGATTTTTTTAAACCCATCTAGAGATCATTTTCATAAAAAATCCCTATGTTTCTCACCTCTCCGAGGCGTATAGGTGATAAAATTTTCATTAAAACCCAGACTCATATCTCTACAAAGTTTCATGCATTAGGGGGAATTATATTTAAATATTGATAAAAATGGAACTGTGGAGATTGAGATTCAAATAAGATATAGTTAGATGGTATCAATTTCGGGTATTATGGGGGTGCTAATCCTTCTTTACATGTAACCAAATCTCGAACCCAAAATAACTGATCTCTGGTATTATTTTTAATAGACATTCGATATGCCTAACTTAAAATGATCAGTGGCAACTCTAAGTTTATGGCCACTTCATGGTGGATATCCAAGACTAGTCGGACAAGTGATTCATCTGATGGTCTTTTACTCCTTCATGTTAAACATCAAAATATTTTTTAAGTCAAGCACACTTTGGCCTTTTGTATCATTCCAAGTTTGTAAAGGTCAGGCACATGGAACGTTGACACCTATTCCTGATTCTTAGCAATGGTCAAAGAGGGGCAGCTATAGACACCTTATTTTATCTAGGCTAATTTTTAACAACCTGAGGCATGGACGTGAGAGGGGGAGATGATCACCGAATAACATGTTGCCTAGCAACAAAGTATTTTTGAGGAGGTTAAAAATGCCTATGGATCATATCAAAGATAAATGCAAAGATGTGGTATCAAAAGACATAGTTCAAGGTGCCTAGGAACCAAAAGATATGAGAAAATTCATAATTTGCTTGAATGTATTGATACAAGGTTCTCATGTATCGATACAATGATGATAAAAAATTTAAAATGCCCCATTTGTATCAATTCAACTTGTAAATATATCGATACATGAGCTTATGTATTGATACAAGAGCTCATGTATCAACACTAGGCCATGCCAAGACCAAAATGTGTATTCGGTAAAGAAATGTATCAATACATATCAACATGTATTGATATAATGAAGCATTGAATTGATACAATGGTTCATAGTATCGATATAATGATCACTGTATCGATATAATGTTCATTGTATTGATACATTTAAGGTTTTTTGACTAAATGAATCGATACATTCTTCAATGTATCGATACATTCTTCAATGTATCGATACATGCATGTTAGTTTCCATGGTTTAGGCAT
>JBBYHO010491721.1:0-21825 GCA_038382025.1 Adansonia gregorii
ATGTGTTAGGCTAATGATTCATACATGGATTAAGGATAACAAGATGCATGGATATGGCATAAAATGCATGAGCAAGAAATATCAAAATAATAAGGATGAAAATAAGGCATTTTGCACATCAAAGGGGCATTAAGGCATCCAAATCTTAAACTACCATAACCAAAAACCACAATAATGCATGATAATCCTAAGAGGGTGATGGAAACATGGAGAAGTCACTAAAATGATGAAGATGCTGATAAAGAAAAAATGAAAGTGATAAGGTGAGAAATTATATCAACCAAACTTTACTTTTTGGCCAAATAATTAGAGCAGTAAAGATGGCTTGAATTTCCCTCTTTTCCTTGTTGTTAATAAGCAAGAAAAAGAAAAAACGATAATGAGGTTTTGGTTCTGGTATGGATGAGGGTGGTTTTTAGAATGTGTAATGGTTATGAGTAAGTGTTTTGGGGCTGTTTTTGGGTGATGAGTGAAAAGCTATAGGATTTTGTTTTCTTGATCTGAGAATGTGTTTTTGAAGCTGAAAAGGAGCTGGAATCTAACCTTTTCTAGCTGAGATATAAGTGGTCTATTTATACTAACATTTTAGAGCCGAATTGGAAATGTTTTTGGCCATTTCTCAAGGAGGACAAAGTGATATTAGCATGGTGGCTATAGAGTGGCTATAGGGAGCAACTTGTTACCAATGTGATGGGTAGAGGGTGGCTAGTTTAAATGTTGAAATGATTTTCTAGCAAATAGGGTGGCTGATGGTGATCTTGGTCAACAATCTAGGGAGGAGTAGGGTGATCATGTGATATTGACCTTTTGATCTAATTTAGACTTAAAAAAATATTTTGATTAATTCAAAAGTCTAAATTAGTAATCAGATACAGGTTTTAATCTTTCCTAATGCAAAAAAATGAGTTAAAATCAATTTTTTGGATTAATGGTGGACAAGTCAAAAATGTGTAGACCATGAAAATGTCTTGCCTGTATCGATACATTGAAGAATGCATTGATACGTTTGGTCCAAAAACCTTGATGGTATTGATACAATGAACATTGTATCGATACAATGATCATTGTATCGATACTATTAACCATTGTATCGATACATATTGATATGTATCAATACATATCTTTACAGAATGCATGTTTTGGTCTTAGCATGGCCTAGTGTAGACCGTGAAAATGTCTTGCCTGTATCGATACATTGAAGCATGCATTGATACATTTGGTCCAAAAACCTTGATGGTATTGATACAATGAACATTGTATCGATACTACAAACCACTGTATCAATACATATTGATATGTATCAATACATATCTTTACAGAATGCATGTTTTGGTCTTAGCATGGCCTAGTATCGATACATGCGGTCCTGTATCAATACAGAGGCTTATGTATTAATACATCTACATGTTGTATCGATACAAATGGGGACATTTCAAATTTTTGGATCGTTAGAGCATTGTATCGATACTTGAGAATCATGTATCGATACATTCAAGTAAAATTATGAATTTTCTCATATCTTTTATCCTTAGACACCTTGAACTACGCCATTTGATGTCGTATCTTCGCATTTACCTTTAATATGATCCCTAGGCCTTTTTGACCTCCTCTCACGTCCATGCTCCGATTGCTTAAAAAAAGTAGCCTGGATAAAATAAGGTGTCTACAGGGATAAATTAATCGAAATTATCGAAGGACTAAAAGAGGTGTGTAGCTAGTGCTTCCCCATAATCTCATGAGCGAAACACAACTATAATCTCTGCACTAGTATGACCATTTATACGGAAAACCAAAAGGCCTTCTAGATTACCTCTTCTTTTTTGAGGTTTCCAAATTTATGGACCCATTGTGCTTCAAATTTTTCTTGAGGCCATTCCTTCTCAAGTACCTTGAAGATAAGGCTAAAGTTGGGTAAGAAATAGTATGACATCCTTCTTTTTTTGAGACAAAGGTGACTGACAAGCCAAATGTTAAGAAGTGATGCACATCCGATGAAGTGGCTCATACCATTTTTTGTAAAAATTAAGAGCTCAAATAGTTTTGACAATAATGGCTGGTGCGAGGTTAATTTTGTAGCATAAACGAGAAAAGACATCTGCTACCGTAGCTTCAACATAGCATAATGTCTTTGGGAATACAATCAAACCATACATTATCAAAACGTAGATATCTTGATTTTTTTTTATATCTATCAATGGTAGTCACCATTGTTTCTTTTAAACTAGCCTATGGGATGCATTCATTATTCCCTTTTTGTTTTGATATGACTCTTACTCCAAGACTCTGTTGCCCCAAGGATTTGAGATAATCTTTTCTTGAAAGTTAAAGGGTTTAAAGCCTTCTCGGTATATTCTATCAAACTTTGCTCTCTTAATATTGAGTAATGTAGTGTATTCATCAATTGTGGGGACCAAATCTTCATGATTAAAAGTGAAACACTAATATGTTGGATTCCAAAATTGAGATACTACTTGCAACAAGCCGACATCCAAATCGACTTAGAGCAAAAGAGTAATATCTTCATATTTTTTAGTGAATAATTCCCTTTTTGTGGTACCCTAACTGGTCCATATGATCCTAAAATCTTGCCAATCATTTTGATGATACCCTATCTTGATCCTTTCATGCACTATTAAGATATACCCCAATTTAAAGACGCCTCCATCTTCACACTATCGGCATTCTGACCTTGCTCAAACTTCCTCAAAGGGTTTGAGCTCCAAAGTGAACTGTTGCTTCATGAAAAATACCCCTTGATAAACATTGAACCATTGACCAATTATCCCATCGTAATGGTGATTATGTAGAAATGATGCATGGTGAAAAAGAAAAGCAAAAAGGGAATAAGTTAGTAAGTAATAAGAAATAATAGGCCAAAGCAAAGAAATAAAAGAATAGCAACAAAAATGTATCACTAAATTTACCCCAAGAATAGATGATATAATGCCTAGGGGGAAAACATGACGATCATGAATGTTGAGTTATTAAACGATCAGCATAATGACATGTCCACATTTAAATTGCCTTTTCACAAAGTAACATGATACCTTGAGAGGATTAAGACTAACCGTTTAAACGATGACATTCATTCATCACCATATGTGTTAAGTACAAGCTAAGCCATCATTCGGGCAGCATGATAGCTTACTTCAGTCATATATAACTATTTTAAGATGGCATTGCAGGTAGTGGTATTTGCTTGTCCTTACCCAGTTATTAAAGAGGATTTGCCATCGAATGTAATGGCATATCCTAAAAAAATGATCATGATAATAAAAATAACAACCGCGGGTGACAATGTTCACCCATCATTGCCCTCATAACCATGGTATATAGCAGTAAAAGTAAGAAATGTTTCCTTGAGTGATCCTACTCTTTGATTTTTCTAGCAGCATCCGGTATGGTTTGGCAAGGTTTAGCTCACAGGGTTCACTATATGGGTTTAAGTTAACACCTATTTCGGTAGCCAAATTGCTCCTCCATCCGATAAGGACAATCGAGGCACCCTGATCCTAGGCCAATTGTGGGTTTGGCAGAATGGGTTCGATCCGGTAGATATATTTTCTTCTGTAAATATGGAGGGGTACTCATGAAAGAAATAGGTAATTTACATTTCGGAAGGTCTTGCCATGCCTACGGGAGGGTTATTCATAAAGGCGGATGGCTTACTTCCCCCTAATAAATAGGATACTAACCACACCATGGTGTTTGGTGGGAATCTAATGCAAATATAAGTGCACGTTATATGTCGGGGACATAATCAAACCTTTTTGTTTTACGCCCATATTGCCATATTTAATATTTATTTAGGAACAAATAATCCCTAGTAATCACAGGACAAAAACATAAATAATAGAGATTAGTAGGAAAAAATAAAAGAGAATGATATCTAAATAATTATAAAGAACGAAAAACTAAGAACCGAGTAGGCAATATCTAGTTATAGGCTTAACTCTCTAAATGGTCCCTAGTGGAGTCGCCAAGCTATCACTATGTGTTCACCTTTAAAACTATGGATGATCTGAAAGGCATGGCGCACTCAACTTAAAATAAATGATGGTTGGTTGTGGTCGAGCTTTTTAGTTATCCCATGATCGGGATTTGGATTAGGAATAATAATATAAAGGAGAAGAAGACCATCGGGCGAATCGCTCATCCAGTCGAGTCTCGGGTGGCCACCATACAATGGCCATAAACTTAGAATTACCACCGATCATTTTAGGCTAAGCAGATAGGATGCCTATTAGAAACAATACTTCAAGTCACGAAACTCAAAATATCAATTTTAAGGTCTACAAAGTTCAAAGATTCATTGGTTGGGTTCGGGTGTCAGTTGCATGTGGCGAAGCATTAGCATTCCTACAATCCCCTAAAATCGATCCTACTAACTATGTCTCACTTTGGTCTCAATTAAATCAGTTCCATTTAGTCTTTATTTAGATATAATTCCTTTTAATGCATGAAGTTTTGTAAATTTAGATTTGATTTTTTTTAAAGAAAATTAGCTCACCAATGTGCCTTGAAGATGTGAGGAGCACATGGATTTTTAGGGAAACGATGTCCGAATTAGATTTTAAAAAATGTGGGTGTTTTGTATTAGGCATCAGAGAGATACCAACATAGAACATTGTCTTATAAGTTTTATTGAAAAAGCAAATTTTAATCATGAATGCACGACAATCACTACCAAAAGAAACGAGTTGTAAGAAGGAAAAAGAGAAATATAATAATATCATAAACAAGTAATCAGAACCAAAAGAATGTAAAAAAGAGCCTTTGATTATTGAAGAATAACCAGGATGACAATTTTAGAGATCAATCTAGTTTTGATGGTAATTTAGAAGGTTAAAGAAGATTTTAATCAAAGCATTTAAGGCATTCGAAAGAAAATTTTTAATTTTTTTTGGGTAAAGTGGGGTTAGAGTATCTCTTCGAAGAGATAGGTTTTGAGTATCCCTAAATACAGAGTTAGAAAAATATTTAGGAATACAGAAAAAATTTGAATTTTGATTAAGAATAGGGTTGGAGTATCCCTTTGGAGTACTAGGGTTGGAGTATCCCCACTAGTGAAAATCTTAATATGGTGGAAAAGAGATATCTAGTGCATAATCATTTTTGTATTTCAGCGTTGATTCGAGTTTAAAGGGCTTGTGCTGTAGGGGAACCAATCGGGTGCATTTCAAGATGTTCGAATGTTTGGATAAAAAGAGATTTCTCGAATTTATTTTGGGTGCATCCGAAGGCTTCAGGGAGTAAACGAAGGACCATTGGAAAGATAACTTGATAAGGTTTAATGTAAAAATATTTCAAAAGCCTTAGAAAATTACTTTCCAGGCAAAATTAATTTTTGAATTTAGGACTGTCTTAACATTGGTAGCATGTACAAGTAAAAGGGCATGATGGATTTTGAAAAATAATTCCAGGCTTGTCTGGAATCATTAGAATGTGAAGAGTACCATTCTAGAAAAGGAATTTTGTGAACTTTAAAAAAAAATATTAAAATCATTTGATGGGCCAAAATAGTTCAAACAGAATACCACACACTGGTTCTAGGGGTTACAGACAACAAAGGTTCAAAAAATCATAACTTCCTCATCCAGGATGATCCAAGGGTAAACAAGGCATTGTTAGAAAGGTTTGATGAACTTCACGAGAAAATTTTTTTCAAAATCAAAGAAAATATTTTGTGGTTCAAAAATAATTTTTAAAATTTGGACTACTATGCTGCTAAAATGAAAACAAAAGATTATTTGATTTTTCAGGTCCTTTGGGGGTCAAACTTGAATTGTGGAAGTTTAAACATCCATAACACAGGGGAAAGAATGACATGGGCATCACGAGTTCATTCCATAATCTAGGAATAGTTTGAGACGATGAAACAACTTGTTGACCACGCCATGAAAGTGTTAGACTTAAGATCAACCCGTTGACCAACTGAAAAAGGGTTCTTTTACTTGAAAAACAACATCTTTAAACTTGTGTCATCATGAATTTAGAGCTAAATATTTGTTTTATCCCCAAGATTGGAATACCAATTTCATGAAAGCATTAAATCCATGCTATTCTTCATCTATCAGAGGTAGCATGAACTTAACTTACAGATTTTTTTGAAAATTGGATTTTTAGGAAACAAGTAATCATTTTAACAGAGATGTCATAAAAAAATATAAAACATACAACGATAAACATGAATTAAACTTGCAAACATATAAAGATGACATTTTAACATGAAAAGAGGTGACAAATATGCAAGAAGATGACAAATAAGGTGCATGGAGATGATATGAACATGTTTAAACAAAGGACAAATGCTAGAGTTGTCAAGACAGTATTTTTATTTCATGAGACTCTTTAAAACACAAGAAAATGTATGAACATTTATAAGACATGTTATGGTGACTGTTTAAATATGAGATGGATATCTGAATATGGAAGTAACATGGCAAGAAATGCATGAACAGAGGTTTTGTAATGATAAAAATGGAGTATGATGAGTTTATATATCCAAACAACATCAAGCTGTCAAGAGGTTCATCAAGATCCTAAGACTACCACAACTAAGACAACAATAATGCATGAGAGTCTTAGGAGGGTCATGGCAGCATGAAGGGCTCACTATAATAAAATGGATGATAAAAAAAAGTATGGAACAAGGCGAAAATATACCATCAAAAGCTTAAACTTTCCTTCTTTCTTAAAGTAGTAACCTTAAGCTCAATATTTCCCTCTTTTTGCTATTAATTAGCGAGAAAAAGATGAAAAAAAAAAGCTTTCTGGTAATATGTTGCTAGTGGGGTGTCTTGAGCGTGAAAGTGCACGAAAGGTTGAGTTTTTGAAGGTTTTCTGGTAGTGGTTTTAGGGTGCTATGGGAATGGAGGATGGTTAAGGGTGAAAGGCAATTGAATAGTATTTTTGGTGAGTTTTTAGAACTGGGGATTGCTGAAGGATTTTTAGGAATGGATGGAGTCTTTTCTGAGATTGCTAGAGCTTTTTTTAAAAAATGGCTAAAGGTTTTTTTTTTTGAGATAATTGGAAGTCCCCCCTAAATTCACTGTTCAACGAATGCCTTTAGGAGACAAAGCAAGGGCATTTTTTATCTTTCTCTCCTACACCAAGGGATATCTCCAGCTACTATGCTTAGTTGATTTTCTTCCTGTTGGCTCTGCCATTTAAGCAAGGAGGCCAAAAAGCTGTGATAGCCTGCAGATAGAGATATACCTGCCATGCATTTTTACAACCATATGTTTTATGAAAGCTACTCTTGTCATTGGCTATTTAGGCTTTCAAAATTGGTTTAAATCTAGTCATAAGCACATAGTCAAGATTTGTAATGTTTTATGACAGATTCTTGGTGCAAAAAAACATGTTTAGATTTTCGCAAGCTAAAAAGTAGTCTAAACTGGGCAAAAATGCCTTGGTGTATTGATAAAAAACATGTTGTATCGATACACAAGGTACTTTTTACCCATGAAAATTGATACAATGAGTTGTCTATTGATACTAAAAGCAAAAAATATTTCTAGTCTCGAGACTTAAAGGTATGTATCGATACTCCATGGATTTGTATCAATACTCATGCTTGTGTATTGATACATTTTTCCAAAAATCACGACTTTAGCTACTATCAAGGTTCGTATCGATACAAACAGGCTAGGTATCGATACCACATCTTAAATATAATATCAAACCCTATTTTATTGATATTACATGTGAAAATTCAAGTTTTTAATGACGTAAAAGCCCCATATCAATACTTATGCACCAATGCAGCATGTGCGTACTTGTGGCTTCCAAAGTTACCTCAACTTGGTCATAAATAATAGGAAATTGATCCGTGTATTCATTTGAATGACCCTAATGACACCATGAAAAGTGGCATTTAATGCCTTATGTTTATATTTTTCCTTTAATATTGACCATAGGCATTTTAGACCTTCCTAAAAAAAATTTTCACATAACACCTTATTACTGAATAGTGCTTGACGACACGGCACCTGTTAGTTGTCTCTCAATTTTATTTTAATTTTTTATTTTGTTATCTTTCAATTGAGTCTTGGGTGCTAAAAATGAGCCAAAGAAAATAAGGTGTCTATATCTTTGATTTACTAATATGTTATTCAACTTGGTCTCACTTTCCTCTTCCATTAAATTTTGAACCATAGAACCCCCTACAACCATCCATAGTTAAACTAAGAGGAGAGAGAAAATTCTCTTTCATTATCTTTTTTTGCTTATGTTAAGAATACTATTGTTGATAATATTTATGAGTTTTGTTGATTTTTTTGACTTAAATCTTCTAATCTTCATGTTTTGGGTAATAGGTATTTTGGAGAAAAAAAAGCTATTCCATGCTTGCTTAAAATAGCCATTCAGAGGGAAGGGCTGAATGATTGTTTCAGGCTCTTGCTAAATGAGCCCAGAATTATTCTTTCTTCAGAATATGAATTTTGTCAACCAAATATTGGCATATAGAAACAGCATGGCCATTTCTCTTAACCAAACGCACTACAAGTGTTTTTGTTTTTCTCCTTAATTTTTTGGGACTCAACTAGTAGAACAAGTTGAAAAGTACAAATGGTAGAAGAAAAATATAGGTTTTTTCTTGCTTGTCAATAATCTATTCGAAAAACAAAAACAGGATATTAAAATATCAAATGAAGTAAATAAGAAAGATTTCCTCCAACTTTTTTGTTCATCTTTTATATCGATAAATTGATTTTATCTTAATTTAAAAAAAAAAGATATTAAATTCAAATCGGGCTTAACTCAATTAATATATGCACTCATCTTTAAAAATGATGTTCAATAAATTTAAAATTTAATTTCAATATTTAATAACATTTTTTTATCCTCAAGCTGTAATAAAATAAATAAATTCAAATAATCATATTCTAAGAAAATTTGTATCCTTACAAGCCTTGGGAAGGGTTTTTTTCTTCGCCATTATTGTTGGTTGTGGAACAAATTAGTGGTCATAAATAGGCAAGAACAAGAATATGTTGTGGAACAAAGCCTTACACCACCAACCCACCATCGAACAAAGCCTAATGATGTTCCCAACAGAATTATAACAATTCCGTAAGGGAAGCATCCATAAATTTTTCAAAATTTAAGTTGGACTTAGGGCAACTTCTATGATTTGTTTGACCATTCTTAAAATATTTAAACCTGACAATAAACTTTATACATGGACATGTTATCGAATATTATACGATATAAATATAAATATGATATGAAAAAAATAATTAAAATATAATATAATATAAAAAATAACATAAATATTATATGAAAATATAAATGTGTAAAAATCTCTATACCACAAATTATCAAAATGTCAATTTATGAATATACATATATAACACTTTAAATAGATTATAATATAAAAAATAATAAAAAAATTTCGTAATATCCATTATTACTTGAAATAAATTCTCCCACATTTTGCAAGTAAAAAATTGTCTTTTAGGTTGCTTTTTTCCATACTCTTAAAACATAGGCATCCTTAATGAAAAATTGATGCCCATTGCTTTAAAGCAAGCTGATGTATGTAATAAACTAAACTAAACTAAAATAAAATAAAATAAAAAAGGGTAATCTTCTTATCAGCATTGGACTCCCCCCCCCCCTTAAACATGATCTGCAAGCATGTGGTATCATGGCATGCACGTCTAATGCCACAACCCAGAGGCAGAGAGAAAAAGTTGTGTTTTATCATATTTTGCAAGAAAAAGGCATATTTCATCGCCAAAAGTGGAAGAGAATTTGTGGAGAAATGAAAAAAAGCTTTATGATTTTCTTTAATATGTGGAACAGACGCTAAACAAAAGCTAATAAAGAATGGGACGAGATTTTACACTGGCTATCACAAATCTTTGGGCTTGGGATCGATATTGGAAGAACAAGTGGAGCGAAAAAGTAATCCAAAACACAATGACAAAAAATCACTTAAAATAAGTGAGTCGAAAATCAAACTAAAGTTAAAAAATCAAAGTTGATCTAACGAAACACTAGGATTTTTGAAAAGGCAAAATCTCTAGATATCCATAATCTTATAATCATATAACATAATATTAACGATATCCCCCAATAGATTTAATAAATTGAAGGATAATTTAGTAAATAAAAGCAATTTAAAGGGCAAATAATTAAAAGGTAATTTTACTAATAGCTAACTGAATCTGGTTAACTTGTGATATCAAATTAGTTAGCTATTTCAATATAGTACAGGTATATATTTATATGTATTTATATATAAAATAATTAAATTACCCCTAAAGTAAAATTTATATTTACTTAATTTATTTAAGTTTTTGTTTATAACTTAATTTGATGCATTAAAATTTATAGACAAATATAATTATTAGTCATGGCCTTTAAAAAATTTAAAAAATTTTAATGCATTATAATTTATCCTTTAATAGCTTATCAAATAAACATATTATACATTTATGTTTTAAGTTTTTTATCTTAATATTTGGCTCAAGGTAATCAGTATTGTAATAGTAGCCATTTTTTTTTAGTTCCAGCACATATCGATACTAGTGTATTTTGATATACTGTTTCAAATTTCAAAATTTTTATACATATTTATATTTATAGCATATTTTCTAGTACTTTAATAAAATAGATTATATATCCGTGCAAATATACTTCCATAATGTGCATGTGTAGATAATATATATTTATATGTAAATATAAATTTTAAATTATAAATATTAAATATCCAAAATTCTTAAACATCAAATAAATAAACAAATGTACAAATATTTAAAAATATATAATATATTGTTATTAATTAAGTTCAATAACCTAATTTAATGAATATATTTTATTTTTAATATAATTATAAAAAATATCAAAGTAAAAAAATTGAAAAATTGATATTAAAAAATTATATAAGTGAAAGTTAAGATAAATTAAAACCTTGTACTAATAGGTACGGTTTGATATGTATCAATATTCACTGACACGGACCTGTGCAAAAAGCAAAACTGCTTGCTGTTGATACTATTTTGTTTTAGCTTAAAATCATCATGTATAGATTCGTATCGACATGGAATCGATTACTATGGTTTGACTTTCCCAAAAACCTTGGCTAGCTTTACCCCTAAGTAACACTGAATGGCTCCATCCCCTCGGGAAATAATCCAATAATGCTTATTTCATTGAATGTAGATTCAATGACCTAAATCACTACACACTGATGCAGCATAGAATACAAAGGGAATGACACAATCAAATACATTACTATATATAAAAGGAGGAGGCTGAAAGGGCATCGTTCATTTTACTGTTCCTCATTCTCCTCCTAAGGTTTAAACGTCTTTTTCATTTTTTTTTTTTTTGAGGTTGGAGAGAAAGGGAAGGGAAAAGGGAAATGGAGAGAGAAAAAAGGAAAGGGGAAAAAAGAGAAGAAAGGAAAAAAAAATTGTGTGATTTTTTTTTGTGTATTTAAAATATTAAAAATTTAATTGTCCTTCCATTTTCATACATGAAAAAAAATTGTATTATGTCACGTTTCGTGTCATATCATATTTTAATTACTTTCTGAAGTTGTTTTCTATCGTAAGTTAATTCCTTGTATATTTACATAGTTTATAATAATGATTTAATTTTTTTTAACTCTAAGTTTAATTACTTAAGATATTAAAATATAAAAAAATTGAAGAATGTGTCATACTTATTAAACTAAGGAAATATTTTATTTTATTAATTGTTTTTATTTTATTTTTATTGATGTATTTTTAGAAGAATTTTTAATGATGCTGTTGATCTATATATTGACTCGTAGTCTACAAGTTCACTCACAATTTAATTTAAGATCCATATTCGATTTACTCAAAAAAATTTATTTATTTTTTAATTTTTGAATGATATATTTTAAGAATTTAGCTTTTCACGGGTCGATTTAACATTAATACTTGACCCATTCAGAAAAATAAAATTTTTGTTTTTGTTTTATTTTTTATGTAATGTATTTAAAGTAATTTAGAATTTATATTTGATTTGGTTGGAGAAAATTTTTATTTATTTTTATCGTTTATTTGTTAATAATTTATTTAAAAATTTGCTATGTTCATTCACTTGAGGTGGATTTATTATATATACTTGCTCACTCGAAAAAAAAGTTTTTTATTTTTTTCTTATTTTTAAATAATGTTCTTATTTAATTGATCTAATGTGAATTTTGCTGGTTAATAATAGTAATACTAGTCATTTAGATATATACAATGATTTGAAGTTCATTATCAATTTTATTTTTTTTTCAAATGAAACTGACCAATCTGGTTTTCAATTTGGTTACGCACCCTTGGTACCATTTGAGTATTGGAATAAGGCAGTTTTCGAAAACTCACAAAAAACACGAAGCTTAGCCTAGATAGAGGGCATCTAGTGGGCCTTGACTCATAAAGATTCGAACTTACCCATGAAATTAGAGAAGGACCTTATCACCTAGAGTTCTAGTCTTGGATTAAGCCAATGTAGTAGACTCTTTGAAACAAACTTCAAGAGCAGCTTCTTCTATTGATTTCACTCCCTTTGAGTTAACAGCAGCAGATCAAATAGTAATAACAGCTCCCATTTCTATTCTATGCATATTAGAAAGTGGTAATTGCTCTTATTTCCTGAGGGAACGGAATAATGAGAAGAATTCATTCTTTTCCATTGTAGATCAGCTACATCTGATATGCAACATAGCTTTCCGCAAAGAAGTTTTTGTTCTTCCTGCCCTCGCGCTTTGATTTCTCTTTTCTTGGCATATAGCTTCACTTTCTATAGGCCGGAGTTCCTAAGAAGAAGTAAGCTGTAAAGGGCAACCGAACTTGGACTAATTGCCATTCATTTGAAGGCAAGGTGAGGACAAGCCTAAAACCCTGCCAAGACGTGCAATACGGTATAGGCTAAGCTGTGCCAAGAGTTGGAGTAACAAGGTAGGCTTGAAAATTCTTTTTTTTTTTTTTTATTTTGTTTTACAGAGCTGTTTGAATTGTTTGAAAGCTAGTCAAGTCAGCAGTTTCCTTTGTTTTTTCTGCCTAACCATGTACACAAGTCCTGCTTCTTATGGTATAAGAAAGTCTTTTCTTATACGGATTCAGGTCAATTGGTGCGAGCAAGGTAAGTGCTCACGTACTACTAATACAGGTAAGACAGGCGTTTACGGGCTAGCTGGGGAAGGTTTAATGTTCTCTAATTGGTAACCTTGCGTCAAAGCATCTAAGGTGGGCAGGGCCCTTGGGGATAAGTCGTCTACGTCCTTCTTTATTCCTGCGCTTAAAATTCTAAGTTCTTGGATTGGATCCCCCCGATCTGTACGGAGCCTATGCTAGGACGTATTAGAAAGACCAATTATAGTAGGAGTGTCAATTCCAGAGAACCTTATCCTCCCAGTGACAGCAATCGTTCCACGGCTTAACATTCATCGGCAAATTAATTTAAGATCTATATTTAATTCTAAATAGTTATTATAAATTTAGTTATCATAATTAAAATTTAAAAATAAAAATATATATAAGAATTAATAAAAATTAATTCAAAATTAATTTTTACAATTAATTAATTATAAAAAAAAATTAAAGACCTTGGTGTAAGGAGGGGTCATATTCTATGATGCTATAAAAATCATTGTAACCCAAAGGTTTGAGAGTGAAGAGAGCATTGAACATTAGGGACACAGAGTATGAAGATGGAAAATGACAACAAAAAATTAAAAATAAGCTGGATATGCTTGTTGACATAATGCTGACACGGTGCTGATATGGTCATGTATTGGCAGCCACTTTGTTTTTTTTTTTTTTTTTTTGGTGTCAACTTTTTTATGAAATCTGTTAGAGTGAATAGATTTGATTATAGTTAAACAAATTCAGTGACCTTGACGAGTAAAATACCGAATTGGAGTTGAATCGATTGAACTTTTGGTTTTAGGTTGAATTGGATAGTTTAATCATATTAGAAATATCGCAATTAAAAAATAAAAAAAATTTAAAATTTAAAAAATCATAAAAAACTAAAATTGAGAAAAAAATCTAAAAATTATAAAAAATATATAAATAACATATCTAGTATATAATTAACTGTGTTGAATTTTTTATATTTCTAAGAAGAAATTGAAAAAAAAAAAAAACTTAGGGAATAGGATTGGGGGAACTTAGGTTATGGTTTGCCTAAAAACACTAGAAAATGAAAAAAAAAAAATATTGATATCAGTGTAAGACGTTAGTTTGATAGAAATAGAAAAGAGAGAAAATGATAGTAAATCAATATTCAATAGGTTAAAAAAAATTAAAAATTGTCTAAAAACTCAATAATAAGCTAAAATGGGTTTAATTTTAGGCCTTTTAAGTTAAAAAATTTTTAAATGGGTTAAAAAGCCCAAAAATAGAGTGAGTTTCGTTTTTTTAAAAAAAAAAACAAAAATCAAAGTTAATAAACATAGGACAATTTCAGTTCAGACGAGTTTTTTTGGTTTTCAGGTTTTTATTTACTGTTCTTTTTTTTTGGTTGTTCTTAGCGATTCACAAAGATTTCAATTTTTATATATTATTAAATTATTAATTTTTGATTAAATTGATTTATCCGATTTGATTTTTTTATAATTAATGAATTCATTGATATCACTTAAAATTTAATAGCTCAAATAAAATTTTGATCAAATTTTAATTACCCATATACAAGTGATTACATGATAGTAACTTGGACGTAACGGGATATGTTAATAAATTGTTTCACATCTTTGAAATTTTAAATTGTTTATAACATTATATTTAAAATGAACAACCCCATCTATTACCGATGGACTTTAAATTTAATGCTTAACAACCCAGAAATGGCTACAGAATGCTTATATTCATACTAAAGTTTTGAAACTAGATTGACCATTTTTTCCAATGATCATCAATTATGGGATCACAAAAGAAAAAAGGCTATAGAATTTTGAAATATTTAATGTAAAAAGTCGACATGTGAAGTTACCATAATGATGTAGGCCAAGGCCAAGGCAAAGGCACGGCTCATTTTCCGCTCAAACTTTTCAAACTTCATGTCCATGCCAAAAACTTTTGGAAATTCAAGCAACAAAAACTTACATGCAAATGTTTATGGCTCGCCCATTAAATTAAATAAATTTAGCAAAGCACTCCAAGGAAATTAAACAATGGTAGGGTGATTACTTCTTGGTTGATTTGAATTTTTCTTCTTTTATACGTAAAAGTATTTAAATTTGGAGCTTCAGTTTCGGCATAAATTTCCACCCCATGGCCTCACACGGTGATAAATCAGTATAGATTATTGAAAAAGAAGAAAGTCATGAAGACTAAAGTACAGCAGAGTCCAACATCGAAGTTATTTAAATAAATATATAGCAGCTAGAAAACATATGAAAACATCATAGTGTTCCTACAAGCAGCACAGTGACTCTCCAATACTAATGGTATATTGGTTCATTGAAATGGATCATAATAAATCAGTTATCTTATGAAAATAAAATAGAATTAGAATAAAATAAAATAGTTATAGTATTAATTTGATTTAGTAAAATAAAATATTATGAGAATTGAATTACTGATAAAAAAAATTTTAAATTTTTTAAAATAATTTTTTATTTTATTTAAGATTAAAATAAATATTCGATGAGTGAGGTATTCAATAACTATTTATAATTTTATTAAAAAAAAACATAAATGATTATTATATAAAATAATCACTTCAAAAATTAAACATTCGTGTTATTATAGTGTACAGAATAAGTCATAATAAAATACTTATTCTATTAAATCAAACTGGATGCAAAAATTTTAGACCTCATGATTCCAGCTTTAACTAAGTGATCTGCAATGCCATTTGCTTCTCTAAAAATAAATGCCTGTGATAATTTCCCAATTTGGGAGCAAAATTTGTCAATTTCAGTAAAAGCATACCATAACTTTTGACTCGTTGATATGAATTTAATACGCATAACAAATTGATTTGAATTTTATAACCATTTTGTCTATTCAAATTCATATATTAAAAAAAAAAGTATACATCCAACTCGATGCCATCTTTAGAAGAAATCCCATGTCCACACTGTAATGAAAAATGTTGAATACAATTTGTAGGACCAAAACTGGCCTATCTGTCACTTCATACTCTCATTGAAATCATATATTATTACCATCAATATTCAATACTAATGCAATTTTCTAGAAAATCTTAGTACCCAAATAATTGCTTCATGTGAATGAACAATAAAGTGTGAGCATTTTGTTTTCATTTTCTTATTTAATTTCCTTATATATATATATAAAATTGTCATAATTTGATTTTCATTCTTCAATACTCTATTCTTTAGCTAAACAATTTAAAAATTTTTGTCCTTTGCAAAAACTTCTCGACTAACAAATATTTCATTCATTGAGCTAGTAGTTTTGATAGCGACGGTGAATAACACTAATTCTTAATAATTTATATTTTAGTATAGCTATTTATCCATATTTATTCTAAAATTGTTAATTAACTTTTGTCTCATGAATTAAATAATATTAATTTAATTGATAAAATTATTTAAAATATTAATAATAAATATTAATAATAAATATTACATAAAAATATTTTAATTCTTTTATAGTTTTTATCATCATTATTATTGAAAAGTTATCCATTGAATAAAAAATTATTTAGATATTATAAAAATTAGATAATTGTATTATATATTGATGGTGAAATGTTAAAACTTTGTGAATTAATGACTTGACACGTGTTCTTAAGATATATTTTTAAAAAATAAAAAATAAATAAATAAAATATGTGTCCTTTATTATTTTTTTTAAGTTTTTATATTTTTCTACCAATATAATTGTATAATTATCCTAAAAATTTATCTATTTAAATTTTTTCAAAAAATCACGCACAGTTTGAGGTACATGGAATTCTATTCACTCCTATTTCCATAATTACAATAAAAAACCTCTATCTCAATCCTTATCATTTATACTAATATTAAAGCTCTAATTGAGTTGTCGTTATGACTTAATCAAGACCAAATATTACGTAAAAAAATTAATTAAAATAAAGTTATTTATCTTATATATCAATAATAAAAAAATTTAAAAATTTAAAAAATAACATGTATCGAATTTATTTGTTCTTTTTTAAATACATTTTATTAAATATGTGCTACATTATTAACTTAATTTATGAAATTTTTTATTTTCATCGATGATTTATAAAATAATTATTCTTAAAATAATAATACTAAAAATATTTAAATATTTTTATATTTAAAAAATTACTTATTTCTTTTTTAAAAAACTATCAACCTCTTAAAACTTACTCAAATTTTAAAAAACTATCCTATCAAATTTAAAGAATTTTTTCACTTTTTTTTTGCCCTTCCACCTAAAAAAATGTTTCTCATTTTATTTTTAAAAAAGTAACTACCTATATTAAAATCAGTTTTACTTATAATTTTATATATTAAAACTATAATTTTTTTTATTATATTATCTTTGTCATCATATGGCGAGTAATTTTAGCTTTTTTTTTGGATAATTAAAAAAAAATATCACCGCTACGAGAAAAAATTCAAAATTCAAAGACCTTTTTGTTATGTGGTAAAAATACTTAGGATCCTGCGAACCGTGACACGTATAGCTTTCCCCTTCTCATTGCACCGACTAGTGTTCCCACTTCCCACATGCCTCTCTCTCTCTCTCTCTCCCTCTGTGTTCCCAAGATAAAATAAAGCCATCACTCGCTCAGGCCTCCATTATCAAATTCCTCCAATTTTCAAAAAACCCCAAAACCCATTTTTTCAGGTTGCCTTTCTTGTTTCCTCTGCCAACAATGGCGGCATCAAAATTCTCTCTTGCCCTGACCCTTGCTGCCATTCTCTCTCTCTGGGTCGTTGATGCTGCCCATCACCATCACGCGTCGGCCCCATCACCTTCCTCATCCTCTGTAGACTGCTCGTCCCTCATCTTGAACATGGCGGATTGTTTGTCCTTTGTGTCTAGTGGGAGTCAGGTGTCGAAGCCGGAAGGAACATGTTGCTCTGGCTTGAAATCCGTGCTGAAAGCTGACCCCGAGTGTTTGTGTGAGGCTTTTAAGAGCAGTGCTTCTCTGGGTGTTACTCTCAATGTCACCAAGGCCTTGACTTTGCCTGCTGTTTGCAAAATCTCTGCTCCTTCAGTCACTAGCTGCGCAAGTGAGTGACTTAGTTTTTTTTTTTTGCCCCCCCTTCAAACCCATATTTTGGTGGAAAATATGGATAATTTTTGTTTCAAGATTTTGTTTGGGAAGAGAATTTTCCATTGCGTTTGGGTTTAAGAGTGGGAGGGTGTTTGGATACTTGTTTATAACACTCATTGTGGAATCTTCAACAAAGTTCACCATTTTGGGTGTCTTGATGGTAAGATTTGCACCAAATATTTAGCCAAAACACAGAGCCCCTATTTGTTATTGTGAGTAAAATGTGCCAATCCCATGGGCAAAATTTCACATACTTGCCTTTTGTTATTGCAAATTTCCCTTCTAGGAAAAGGATACGTTTTGAGTTTTATGTGTAAGAATGATCTTTTTTCTTCATTTCTAAATGAAGCATCCTTTCCATGCATTCCTTCAGATTTTGGGTTTTAGAACTGGTTACTGATAATGTTTTTTCCCCCATTTTTGGCAGTATCTCTCTCTCCTGCTGGTGCGCCAGGTATGTTATTGTTCTGATAAATCTGATGCTTTTCTTGACTGATATGCTCTGGCTGTTGTTTCTGTCTTTGTTTGAATTCTTTTAATGTCATCAGATATTCCTTTCTTAAAAAATTCTTGCAGAATGATAGGTCCAACTTCAGTCTATTGTCTAAAATTGGATTCAAAACTAAAACAGTCAACCTCTTTTAATTGTTTTATTTTATTATTATTATTTTGTTAAATTCTAATACGTGGTGAATCCAGTTTCCTTTCGGAACTCAAACAGTCTACCCACACCTGTCTACTCTTTAGTTTAAGAGGCGTGTCTTATTTATATAATTATATTTAATATTATAGCTTTTCTTATCGGGTCCTTTATTGATGACCCCTCTTTTACTCTATTAATTTGACAACTTTGATTTTTGTATTGCGGCCAAATTTGTTGGTGCGGAACCATCAACAGCAGCAGGTGCGCCCGCAGCATTCTCAGAAGGAGCAAATGAGGTGGCACCTGCACCAGCTCCTGGTAGCTCAGGCTCTCCAGTGCTTTCTGCTTCAATTGGATCTTTTGTCGTAGGCCTCATAATTATTTTAGTCTCTGGTTACTAAGTATTAGTGATGTTTTCAGCGGAGGGAGAGGGTATCAGATGAGAGAGGCCATTTTGATGTTTAGTTTTTTCATGGACACAATTATCCTCCTATTTAATTAGTTTTTTCTTTTTGTTTTGATGTGTGGGTGGAGATGCTAGCATTGATTTTGTGGGTAACTGGAAACTCTGTTTGAGCTTTGGACCATCTTTTGGGGATATATATTTATTTGTAGTATTCTATTTCTGCTTCCCAGTTGTAGTCTTGATTTTCTATAATGCTTAATTGATACTTGAGAGATTGTTGAATCGCAGATCAGAACCAAGAAACAGATATATTGCGATTGTAGGACGCATTTTCGGCGTTTGTGGTTGTTGACATAAAATGTTATTGCGATTAAATCAAAACCATAAAATAATAATGATAATGCGGTGTTAACAATTACAAAATCGTGTTGTATTGGACACTACCTTTCTTGTATAATATCCTCTCATCTATAATATGAACTCATTTAGATGACACTGCAGCCTCAGGATGTCACTTCCCAGATGCACTCTTCCTGTTACAACAGGTCTTGCCTGCCTCTGTCTGCGGCATGATTGAACCTTCCATTGTGAGATACACTTTTGTCAACCTTTCGGCCAAAAACCAGTGCAGATTGTGGAATGTGGGGAAGTTGACAGCCTGAAAAACTCGTTTTACATCGAGAGCTTCAACGGCTTATTTAATTTTGAGACTTATACGCCATTCTTGAAATGACGAGCTGGCCTACCTCGGCCCAGTTGCACAAAGCCTTTGATGGGATAGAAATGGAATAACAGTCCTAACCAGCTGGCTTCGATGCGATATTAATTTGTCTTCATTAGTGGCGGATCAGATATTACAAGAAAAAAAAATATTTGCTTTTGTAATTCTTGAATTTGAATTCATATGATTGGTAAAAGAATCCATTTATTTTTAATATTAAATCTGATTATTACTATTTGAATTCAAATTACACAATATTATTTGTCAATATCACAATTTTTAAATATTTAAATTTAATAAGTTAATTTTATTAAAATAAAATTAAATAAAAAACTAATTTAAATGTATTTATCATAATTAATTTATTATTATATTTTATATTTGAAAAATATTTTTTAAAATAATTATTATATTTATTATATTGATAGAATTTGATTTTAGTAACATATTATGTCAAATTTTAAGATTAGTACATTTAAAGCCTATTTAGATTTTTTTTTTTTACTTATAAGTTAAAATGAAGCTTTTATGAAAATAAAAACTTAAAAAATAAAGTAGAAGTTATTTGGTAATTTACCTCTTAAAAAGTTAGATACTATGTCGATAGAATTGTTGTCATAGACGATCTTGCTTTCTCTCTCAGGTCATAAAGCTTTTTTTGAGAAAAGCTAAAGAGACAAATAGGATGTTTTTGGATAATGAACGAGGAGAATTGCGAAAAAAAATATAAATTCTTCGCAAAAAATAACATGATTTAAAATAAGATAAAAAGAGTTCCTTTTCTAACTTTTTCTTATGTTATCTTATTTTTTATTTTCTTTCTTAAAATAAGTTATTTGTAAGCTCTAATACTCTTGACAAAACTTGTTTGGCTCTATTTTCCTTATAAGAAGTGGATAAGTTGAAAAACAAAAGTAAGGCCAAACAGGCACTTAGTAAAGTCATTAATTGTTAACTTTGTAAGTCAAGATTTGAAACATTTTATAAGCATAGTTTTCTACATTTAACAAATAAATGAATATTGGATCTAGATTTGGATATCCGAATTCATTATTTGTAAAAGTCAAGTGAATTCAAAAATCAAATTTGGATATCAGAATCCTTTATTCATATAAGTAATATGATGTGGATAATGAATATTTTAGGGTTCATATCCACATTCAAATTCACTGGGGATAGTAATTATAATATTTGAATTTGTGTATTATTTGAATCCACAACTATCAATGTAATTTGTTATTTTCACCAAAATATCCCAAAATAAACATGAACATAGAACAATGTCTATTGGTGCTAACAATCAATGTTAGTTCTTGCAGCTCATGGTTAATGATAAAAATTTTGAAAAACAATTTCTTTTAAATTTATTGTTTTTGGCCAAAGATTGTCTAGTTAACCATAGCCAATAACAGATGAGATATATCTCCGATGTTACTTGAAGTGCTTTTTGAATCACTCATCCACATTGGTTCATGTCATAACCAAAATCACCCTATTATATACATCCTTTCTTGGGATTTGTTTGTGATGAAATCAAAGCATGACACTCCCATACAAGATGACATGGTATAAAAAGTTAGAGAGCTATTGGCATGACTAGCATGTGAGAATATTTTCCTAGACACTTGATTAACAATATCAAATGGAGTTCTCATAGAGGGTTATGTTTGGTGAACTTGTTTTTTTAAAAAGTACCAATGTACTATCCATAAATATTATAGTATTTCAACCTTATGAGGTTTGGTTACATGCATTCCCAAGCAAAATGGCTTAACTCATACTAATCTTTAGGCATTGCCAATGTCTTGTCTTAGTAATACAATGATTAGG
>JBBYHO010491832.1:0-12157 GCA_038382025.1 Adansonia gregorii
ATGCAAGAAAATCGAAGAAAAGCTAACTTACACCTTGTTCGGGGGTTTACACGAACAAATCAATCTTTCTTGGTTGAGGAGTTAGAAAACCCTCAAAAAGGAGTTGTGGCTTCGACATACAAAGTAAATATTAATGAGAGGTGGTGTGACTGTGGGAAGTTTCAAGCGCACAGATACCCATGTTCACATATTGTTGCTGCTTGCGCACATATCCATATTGATTGTATGCTATATATAGACAGTGTTTATAGACTAGAGACTATAAACAATGCTTATCGACATGAGTTCCAACCCGTTGGGAATGAAACTTATTGGCCGAAATACAATGGTCCACAACTGTGCCCTAATCCAGAAATGCGGAGAGATCCTAAAGGTCGACCAAAATCAAGTTGAATTCGCAACGAAATGGATTTTATGGAGAGGCCAACCAAAGCATTGTGGACTATGTAGGAATGAAGGCCATAACCAAAAAAATTGCCTTTATTAAGTCGGCACATAGAGGGAAAATTTCCATCATTGATTATCACTTTCAATTTCATGATGTAAATGTTATTTTTTTAATGAAATGCAAGTAATGTTATTTTTTATTTATCTCGTAATATAAAAAATATAAACAAATATTATAAAAAATAGAATAATTACTATTATAAAATATCTATAAGATATAGTTATTAATTATTGTAAAATAATAATAACGACATAATGCATTTAATATGTTACCTATATATTTATTCTAATATTAATTATATCAATGCAATTACATAATAAAATATTTTGTATTAATTATCTTCCAACATAAGAAACATAACATTTACAACATTGTATAATACCCTAAAACTGCATAACTGTAAAACTATAAGACTATAAACTGTAAAATACAAGTGACTAATACAAGAGAATATCTATTGACAGGGGCCCTATCGCACGGTGTAGAACAATAATGCGGGGCTCTCTTATTACATGATGGCAATACTCTTTGTTCAATATTTTAATCTTCATTGCCACATACGCCTCTGGTTTGACGTCTTTGGGCTCTTACTTTCACTACCGGTGCATCTTTTTCAGTGGTTTTTTCCTTAGTCAGCATAGAATCCCTATGTTTGCTCATAACCTTAGTAATGACCGCCCAATCCAAAAACCTTTACTCGCTACCCATGGAAGTGGTACGTTGTAGACCAAAATTAAGGAGGGTAACGCTTTCCAAAAGGGCTCCAAACTGATATATGCTTCTCAGAAGTACTTCTGGTTGCATAGGACTCAAAAGGTTGGCATCTAACCTACTGGTGGGCGGCTCCGGTCGATAGTACCTATCATCATCATTCCCACCATGACTGAATGAATACTTGCGCCTAGATGATTCTCCAGGATCATGCTCTAGTTCAAGAGGAATGAAGGACATTCTAGGTGCATTGGTAGCATCAACCTCTGCTGCAATAGGTTGATTCATCCTCTGACTAATGCTATGCCATCAAGTACACCTATGAAGCTCCATAGAAGGGTCTGGATTTAAAGTTTGTTGATAATATAAACTACTTCTCACATCCTGAAGTCTCAACGATGGGAAAATAAATGGTCAACTGTGAGTATAAAACCATTTGATTTACTCATTTGATGATGAAAAATTATTGTACATAATTTCAAGACCCTGAACAATTCGTCTAGAACATTTTCTCCAAAATCGAATCTAATTTGCATGCCTTTCAGCCTAGTTTTTTGCATGATTGCGGTGTATATCAACTCTGTGAACTTCGTCAAGGTTCATAGGTGGTTGGAGGATTGCTTGTTGCATCCCAAATTAGCGTAAAACCCTATCTGGCTGGTGCTATTTCACAATCTGAAAATATATTAACGCTGCCTTTGCTCTTCAGATATGGCTATTTTGGTAAGCTTCTGATGGGAGGTATTCCACAATTTCATATGCAATATAAGGCCTCTATAGAAACTGTGAAATAATTGATAAAAATTTATACTGATCATATGCAATAAGTTAGTTAAAAAATGCATGTACTTAAGGTAAACTATTACAAAATTTACCGTATTATGTCTCATGTGATCCAGTCATACTCTAATACTTTTAACGTCAGTTGTTGTATGACCAAATTGCTTCGGACTGCACCATCTGTTCAAATACATGTAAAATATAAATAATCTACATGCAAATGTAAGTCCTCGAAGAATAAATATAATACTTATATTTATTACCTTAACACAAGGGGATATACATAATTTTCTCTATCGGTGCAAGAAATAGAAGCTGATACCATGAACATGACTGTAGTAGCATTAAACAGCCACATATGTCATGTGTCGGTCTAATTGTGGCACGACATAATCCCCTATACAAGAACCCTAAACATGCAAAACCCTAACTATACTTCCTTACTTCATCCAAATTTGCTAAAAGTGGAAGATACATTAAATGTACCCGATTTTCAAAGTTATTGGGTATTAACGTTCCACCAATGATGCATAAAATATATGCTCGAGCAGCGGATATCAGTTGTCATTCAGTTGCATGTTTAGGGATATAACGAAATATTTCTATCAACCAAGTCATTTTAATAGTTGAGCCCTGAATGAAGCTTTCGGGAGGGATCATGCCTAACAATTCCTCGAATAAAGCCTCTCAGTGTAACAGACTTCCCCCTGTTACCTCTTTTCGATCAATTGGTAGACCCAATTGAAGTGCAACATCCTTTAGTGTGATTGTGCATTCACCGCATGAAAAATGAAATGTATGCATCTTAGGCCTCCATCGTTCAACCAATGCACGTATTAGTCTTACCTCATATTGACAACGATTAACTAGGGCTGCATGGTAAAATTTGGTTCTTCTTAAATAGTCTTCAATTAATGGATTCGATGGTTCAAAAGATGTTTTTTGTGATCATATTTTCAACCGAGTATCCTATTTAAAAAGTAATTAATTCATTATCTGTAAAATTATAAGAAAGACAAATATATATGTATATATCACAAGCTCTTATGCGATTATTATCAACTTATCGAGTAAAGTATTATGATCAGTTATCTTATTTATTCCAAATATACTTTTGAACTTTTAGCTAAGAAAAGCTTTTAAGGTTAAGCTTTCTATACATTAATAATTGGCAAATAAAATTATCAAATACTATTAGTATTTTATTTCTAAAAATTTCAAACTAATGGAAAGGGAAAAAAATCCAAGCTACCATTATTTGTTTTTTTTTTTTTTTAAATTTTGCCAACACCATTATTTGTTGTCTATTGAATTTTTTTCCCATGTAACTATGGATCCCACTTGACAAGTTTCGATTTTGACAAATAGGTCTTGCTTACAAAAAGATCCATTTTCTATGATAACTTATTTAATCATTAACTTTTTTTCTGCTTTTTTTATATATAAATATAACCTAAACTATGTGCCTGAAACTTAGCATTATAAATTAAATAAAAAAAGAATTTTGAAGGTTCAATAAATTAATTGTCAATCTTAACATTAAAAAAAGTATATTTAATAATCCTGGACTAATCAAACAATTGAAAAATGAAGGAGTTTTTAAATTCTATTAAATATTTTGAGATCTAGATTACCTAACAAGACTAAAACCCTACAGGTGGAAATAAATTTTTATTACTTAATCAAATTTTCAATTGATTGGAAAGATTAGTTAATCAAGAATTAATGATCTCTTTTTTTTTTTAATATGATGGAAATCAATATTATGTATATGTAATTGTATACTCTAATGATGTATATTTTATCATCTGAAATAATGGCATCGGGAAAAGATTAGTTTTACATATATCATTAACAAAATTCATAATTTAGTACCTCAAATAATACTCTTGATGATATATGATACTCTTGTAATCTAAATAACGATAATGATGATGATGATGCCATTGAATTGATCAAAATTTTTCCTACAATAAAAATTTTTATTTAAATTCGTAATTACCTAGCTTTAGAACAAAAAATTAAACTAAATTTTCATAAAAAAATCGCATACCTTTGAAATATTTTAATGCTTCAAAGTTAAATTCAACTTCTTCCTTGCAATCATCAAGTGAACAAAAATTTAAATTAATTACAACAAAAATCAGTTTAACTATTACTAAATAATTTATATTTAATAATAAAAAAGGAAACCACCCTAATATTTCAACCAAAAATACTAACACAATCAAACTGAATTGTATGATTTTAAGATGAATTGTCTAAAAAATTATATATAAAAATTAAAATAAATATTATGTATAATTAATTATAGTCAATATTAATAAACTTTTACAAATGAAAATAAAACATAATTACAAAAAAATTATATAATCATATCAAAAATTACTTTTACAAATAAAATTCAATCATACCAATCAAAAAGCTTTAACTCGATTACTTAACTTTCAATAACACATTAACTTAATTATATTCTTCTCGATTTTTTTTGTTATGATTATATCGTAAGAGAAAGGAAGGAGCTCCTTTTATAGAGGGCTTCCTCCGTCCCTCCATCAAACAAAGGCCACGGGTAAAATACCCGTGACCTTAAGGGATACGACATAAGTCATATCCCTCTGTAAAGGCTGTAGAGCCTGAGTGACCCTTATAATTTAACAAAAAGACAAAAAAACCAGAAAATAAAAAAAAATTCTCATGCTGGGAAATCGCAATGTGATATGGCAATTTCTCTATTATTATTTCAATTTTTGGTCTCCGGTCATCGGATTTTACAATTGTTTATGCAGTTGTTGAGAAATCGTCATCTAATTTGATGATTTTTCAACTAAAATTTACAAATTGAGAAATCATCATTTGAAATGGTAATTTCTCAATTAATTTGAAAAATTAGCTTATTTCGATAAATAATCTGATTTTGATTTATTTTCGTAAATAAAAAAATTATATTATTACCATAAAAAATCGTTGTTTATTAAACTATTTCTTTCTTCTAGGTAGAGTAATTAATTAAGAGGGCTATGTTGATTAGCTGACGATATCATCATGGAAGCTCTAAGAATTAGGTAGCTGATAAAATTTTATGACGATAAATTCTGTCTGAGAAACTTCAATCATATTTAGGTTTAATTCAATATTATGTTAAAAAAAATTGGGTTAAAAAATTTAAATTGAAAAACATATGTTCAAAAGTATGATTAAAAAATTTTTAAATATTTAATGTTGTCGTGAAAAAAATATTTTTAAGAGTTAAAATATAGAAAAAAGATATATTTAAAATAATAAAAATTTAAAAATTTAAAATTAATAATGTCATTTCATCCAAAAGCTAGTTTTCAAATCGTAAAATCTTTATTTTCTTGGCTTTTAGGTTAGGATTGCCAAATCATAATTTTAAATATAGAAGCCAAAATATTTTACCTGTTTAGTATTGAGTTTGTGAAAAATAACTTTTGATCTCAAAAGTTGTGAAAGCAATTTTCAACAGCAATACTAAACAAAACCTTAAAAGAATTAAATATGATATGGCTAATTACAAATATGTTTGCTTTTTTTAATTTATTATATATTGAAAAATATTATTTATATATATTCATTACCAATAATTTTAAAAAAATAAAAAATTCGCTCGACGTACTTTGAAAGTTAATCAATAATATCTAAGCAAAGTTTTTTTTTTAATATTTTTTTTCAAAATTTCCCAATGCATTACCATTCCAAATGGGATAACCATTGACAAAAAAATGCTTAATCCATGGATCAGTTGGTAGTGATAGAAGACCTAAAATTGATAAACTAATAGACCCAACCAGGCTTGGCTAGGGTAGTCGATAGCAACAAACAACAATGAACCATTTCCCCCACGTCGAACAAACTAAATTCCAGGATATGCCTAAAGTCAGAATAATAATGTCCATGTCCATGTCCATATAGTGTGTATTTATAGTCATAATATATCTTACATTTTCAGGTTCCGTGTCCTCATCTCTTCAGTCTTTCTTTCCCTCCTTCACAGTTGTATATCTAGACATAAATTCACCGTCAAGGATTATAATAGATACTTAATATACCAATACTCCGATCAATTTATTGATAGATTGTAGGATTTACGTAGTTTCAGTACTTAAAATCAAGTACTATGAACTTTTTAAAGCTTTATATATATATATATATAAAGTTATAGTTTATAAATAATAAAAAATAATTACAAATATTAAAATTCGAATCTTTAACTTATTAAAGATTTAATATATTTAATATATATATATATATATATATATATAAAACAGGCAATCTGCAGGTCCAATATGCCTAGGTGTTTGATTGGTTCTCAATCTGGAGATAGTTCTGTTAGCCTTGCCCTTTTGACATCTAATAGTCACCCTTTATCTCGCCTCGAAATGTTTTTCAAATATCTTCAGTGTTAAACGTATTTAAGATTAGATATAAAATTTTTTTATATATAAAAGTATTAATTTTATTTTTATTTTATTTAAAAATAAGTATCAATAATCACATTTCACAACCAAATATTGCACCTTAAGAAAATTGTAATCACGGATAAAAATTATGTTCTCACGTATTTAATAACAGGTTAAAATAAGTGTTTTATCAATCAATAAACATCAGCTCACATATGGGGAAGTGATGGTCCAAATCTTAAGGTTCATTTAGATAGTCGGTGGGGTTAATTCAATGAGATTAATAAAAATGATGATGGTATCATTAATTAAATTACTATAACGATGACATTAAATACTTTAACTATGAATTAAAATCATCATTGTTGATGATAAATGAAAATGATAAATGATTATTAACAATATTATTCTAAAGTAAATTAATAAATTATTTTTATGCATATTTTCATTATAACATTGAAATTTTTAATATTTAAATATTTTAATAAATTAATAGATTTATAATTATGTAAATTTATTTATTATATTAAATAAAAATTTAAAACCCTTAATAAATAAATGTATAAAATAATAAAATTATTTAAAAAAAAAAAGTAAAAAGAGACTTTTTCCCTTTAGACGGAACCCGAAGCGACAGTCGGTTTTTAATTGGGCGAAAATTAGGAACCTGATTTTTAGTTGCAACGGATGCATCCAAATGCATACCAAAACTACAATTACCCTCAAAAATGGAAAAAGAAAAATCCTTACGCAGCCTTAGTTCAAGGAAACGAGGAGTGGGACATTTGGCCTAATTTTCCCCTTTTGCCTAGTGGGAGTTTTAATAGGATTAGGGATTAATAAAAATTACTTACCAAGAAATGATGACAATGGTTAGTAGTAATTATTCGATTTGATTTTTGATGATTCGGAGCAGATGTAGAGTCAAATAGTATAATTATTACTTGTAACAGATACAAATATGAGTCTTAAAATATTCATTATTTAAATTTATATTATTTTTATGGTTAACGGATTTGAATATCTAAATTCGCTATTTAAATTCATATTACTTCTGCGGATATCTAAATTTACTGTTCATCTATTGTAAATTGCAAAATTTATGGTAATGAAAAGAATCAAATCTTGACTTCTAAAGTTAGCTGTTCGTTGAATATAAATTTTTAACAGATTTAAATATCTGACAGATAATTTTATTTAATTCATATTCGAATTTAAATAGTAATATATGAATTTAATACCGATAATAAATACAATCAGATTTAAAATACTTATTTAGATTCAGATATGAATATTACAAAAGAATGTAAATATTCAATATATTGTCATTCTTATAGAAAGGAAGCATTTAGCATGTAACATAGCATTATTAATGATCTTTGGCATCAATAGTGATGATAGATTGAGGAATGTGCTACATTAAATGGGATGGCAATATCTATAAACTTTGGTGGTATCTATATCTGATAGCTTTAGATACGATATAACAATACAATATAAACATAATGCAAATAAATAATTAAAACACGCTATATGTGTGTTAAAATATATAACATAAATTATTAATTTACTAAAATTTATATAAATATATAATAATTTAAATACGATTATAACATATAAAAATATATGAATATAACTCATAGTTAAATTGCCGATCTAGTATCGCCACTCATCCTCAACATGTAGATAAAAAGAATACGAAAGCCAAGGATGGTAAAAAGATAGAATTAGTGGCAGACAAGAAGCAGTGTCAATGCTTGAAAACTAGCTTGAGATGGCGCTCTGATAGTTGGTGGCTAAGATTTGTAGTTTTTAACAAAGAGTAGGCCGACCAGTCCTTCATGGTTAGCCTTATGGCAGCACGAGTCCCAAGTGATCTCAGCAGCACTGCATCGGAATATCACTTATCCACCATATCTACACTACCTAAGTTTGCCACTAAAGAAACCTGCATGGTGACTAGGAAACCTCTATAAAGGTCCCGGATGATGTCCACTAAATTAGTATCTTACAAAGGAAATAACTTTTGAGCATATAGGCAGACGTGATATGTCGTACATCTCATTAAATATATATTTTTAAAAAATATAATAATTTCACAATAAAAATATTAAAATCAACTTTTGATTGTCTGATTCAATGACAAACACTCCAATGAATATGGTGAACAAGGTAGACCAAGATGAAAAAGCCAATAACAAAAGTGTCACGAGTCAAGCCTGTGTCATAGAAACCCTGACGCAAGACTACCATAACAAATTCAATTGCTGAGATAAGCTTCCGAAAGGAAAAAAAAAAAAAAACTTACAATTTATAAAATTTGGGGAGGGCAATACCTTGAACAGACTTTGTCAACATGTGCCTTTCGACCTTGTACAAGGTTGCTAAAATCCCATGGTAAACCTATGAAATTACCTTACTTTGTCGGGTCCACAATCCACAGCTCTGCCTGGCCCCAGACCAAGTTTGAGACAGAACACCAATGCAGCTTTCATTTTTTGTCAAGTCTCCTCGGATTTCAATCGCCTGCAAGAAAATTCATACACCCACGTTTATGTCCTCCAACAGTAGCTAGATCAGTTTTTAATGATCAGATTGTAATTGATGTCACCAAACTCGTAAAACCAAAATAGATACATGATCCTTCATCTACCTCAATTTAGTGGCGGATCTTCAACAAAAATATTAGGATAATCAAAATATATTTATTTATTACATTATACATATTTAAAAATATTATATAATTTTAATACGTCCATATTAAAAACGTAATATACCTATATGAATAGGTGATAATGGATATACATAACCTAAATATAATATTTTATTTATAGTTTTTTAGTGAATATTATGATAACATGGGCTAAACCTTTAAGTGTTTTATATAAATAAAAGTTAATTTAGCTTTTATAAGTTCACTTTATTGTAATTTAAAACTAAAAATGAGTCTCTTAGCTTTAAATTTGTAAGTAATAATTATTGCGTGCAAAAAATAAAAAATAATACTAAAATTTTAACTCTCTTCAATTATAGCAATGTATAAAATTAAATTACAAATTAAAAACAAATAAAATTAACAATCTTATTATTATTATTACATCAATTTAAATTTATTTAGCATGTCCCCATGAAGATCCGCCGTTGCTCAAGACGATGGGGTTCGTTACGTCAAGCAAATGAAACCGTCACAATGAAACGTGTAAAGGCATAAGGTAAAATTGTTACCCATTAAAAGCACAGCATTTCTTCTTATCAAACTCTACTTCAACATATGGAGCGAATAAATAAGCACAATAGCAAACGGTATAATTGTATAAAAGAATCAAATGGGTCTACCGAATGGTTAAAAAACAAATTAAAGGGGCACCTGAGGGAGAAAACAGAGGGTTAATGACGCAGTTCAGCAACATTTACAGCCTTTCCTTATAATAAATCATTGAATTAATTATTAATTACCACATTTAATCTAAAAAGATTATTATAAATAATAATATAATCAATCTTGACAAACAATTTTGGGATATCAGTTAACAAAATGCAACTTCAAATAATAATAAAAAAAGGAATTAATCGGAGAAAGAGTAATTCCAATTTCGTGTACTTCAGCAAAAATCACAGCGTCTCTTTATTATAAATAATCAAATTAGTAATCAATTACTGCATTTAATATAAAAATATTATTATAAACAACAATATAATTAATCTTAACAAATAATTTTAAGATATTCATTAGTAAAATCTAACTTCAAATAAAAAAAATCAATTAATTGGTGAAAGAGTAATTCCAATTTCGTGCAGTTCAGCAACATTTGCAGCGACCTTATTATAAATCATCGAATTAATTATTAATTACCACATTTAGTATAAAAATATTATTTTAAATAATAATACAATTGATCTTAACAAATAATTTTAAGATATTCATTGCTAAAATCCAAATTCATCTAATAGAAAAAAAGAAATTAATTGGGGAAAGAGTAATTCCTATTTCGCACTCCCCAAAACAAAAAGGGAAAAACTTTGGGTTTGCATTCCATTGTTTTCGTCCGGCTTCCAACCGTGCATGAAAAATAGCTACGAACTTCCAAGTAATTACTTAATACTGCCTCACTCCTAATTAAAATATTTTGTTGATAAAAATATTTTTAATTTTACTTTATATTATTTTACATTTATTATTGATAAAATTTGAAAATATATATATATATATATTTTAAAAACTTTGAATGAAGTAGTTTTTAAATATATATTTTATAAAATTTAATTAATTTAAATATTTAAAACAATAAAAATCAAATTTTAAGAATTTTGGCCAAAAAAAAAAATAACTGGAGTAATTATCAAAGGAGACGGCTTGGCCTACAACGATGGTGATGCTTGGCTTTCTCATCTGAACTTCCCAAATTAATAATTGCTTTAGTTTAAAAAATTATTATGAGTATTATATAAAATTTTGCTAATAAGATTTTTAGGATATTTTTTAAAATTACTTAATATATTATCTAAGATTCAATTCATAGATTTCAATAGACATCAATTAAAAATTATTTAATTATAATTTAAATAATTATATATACGTTATTTTTACTAAACTCAAGAAAATAATGCATTATTGACACCTTTATTTATAAATATTACCTTCGCCGTGTGTTTGATAACATTTCTCTACTATTTGTGATAATAATATTTTATTAAATGCAGTAATAGTTTTTTATTATTTTTAATATATATATTTGTATAATTTTTTACACGATTTATACTCGTTATGTACATAAAATTTAAAATAGATCCATTTTTATCATATAGATTAAAAATTTATTTTTTTCCAAACATATTTAATCATTGAAAATTTTTTATATCAAATTAATAGTTATATATATATTTTTAATTTATCAAAAATTTAATGTACATATCTATACGAATAAAATATAAAATATAAAAATTAAATTAATTAAATATAAATCATATCAAAAAAAAATTTTGTTCCAACAAGATAAGAAAGATGACGAATGTCACCAAAAATAACTGTTAACAAATAATGAAAACAATGATATGAACTTCATACGATGGAAACCTTTATTGAAAAGCACCTTCTGGGCTTGGAGATAATGGATTGCCAATTTCAACGGAAGAAATAGAAGATATAATTTGTTTTGTTGGATATAAAAATATAATTTTTTAAATATTTAATTTTTTTAAATATTTAAATATATTTATATTAATATATATTTATATTTAATATTCATCGAATCAAGTACATCTCTGAGGAAAGGCAGAACTCCAAAACAAAAAAGAATTAATTAAATAAATAAAAGAATACAGTGAAATTGTGCGAGCAAAAGCTTTATTTCAGGCCCTAAGCTTCTTTAGGGGTTGATCAGAATCCCTACCGCATCCAACTCTAGAACGTGCCGTCCCTTGATTTGTAGATGGAGACTCTCCACCCTAAAGCACAATAAACAGGGAAGAAGGGGGTTGAATTCCTTGGTTTTTTAATGCTAAAAATTCATACGAAATTAAAGAGAAAAAGGAAAGGAAACTATGTTATCTGTAATTTTTCATTTTTTAAAGTATTTATATTAAATATTTATGTTTATCACATATTTTGAATTTGTATATGGGTATGAGGGTTAGTCTATAATTTTTTAAATATATAAAAAAATTTTAAAAAAAATTGTATCCATATCAAATAAATGCTCGTATTTGACACTCACCCGAGCTTAAATAACATAAAAGGAAACGGCAATGGCAATGCAAACAAACCTTGTGTGGATGTTGGAGCAATAGAGTTACTACT
>JBBYHO010492161.1:0-14887 GCA_038382025.1 Adansonia gregorii
AGTTAGCAATAGTGGCTTCATAAGCTCATTTGCATAATCCTAAAGCAATTTAGGATTATGGAAAAACCCAGTAACCATATCACTAGCAAAGGGTTTGACCTCAAAATCAAGGCATAAACACTTTAGGACAAATGCAAAAATATATTTTATTTTGAAAATCAAAATATTTAGCCTCATTTAACTATGAATCTAGACATGAAAAGCTTGATTTTTTCCCTAAGATTAGAGGACCAATTTGTGAAAACATGAAATCCATGTAAATCTCTATTTATTGAAAGTAACATAGGCTTAACTAAGGGGTTTGGTAAAAAGGTTTTTGCAACCAATAAACACAAAAAAGAGGCACCTAGAAGGCATTTTTCATCATGTAAAGCATTTAAACATGGCGTGCATGGTAAATATGTATTAAAGCATCATCAAGAAAACATTTTTATCCCTTGAAACCTACTAAATACGAGAAAATGCATGAATAATGCATAAACTTTTAAAAAGATGCTTATTATGATGTAAAAGATGATATGAACATGTCAAAAAGATGTTTTCATGGCATGAAACAAATGGTGAAAAATTTTAAAGCATCAAAGGCTTGATTTTTATGTCATCAAGCCAACATAAACGTCATCAAAATTAAAAAAAATCAAAGCATTTTGAAATAACAATGCATCATTAAAGATTATGTATGGATAATTGTGGAGAAATCCAAGGATCAATAAAACAGTGGTTGTTCTAAGATAAACAAAGAAAAATATGATCTTTAAGTATTCAAGCAACTTTTGAACATCTTAAACTTAAACCATTATCAAAACAAACTAAAAAATCCATGTTTTCCTAAAAAAGTCATGGTTTCATGAGTGTTGGCTAGCTAGAATGACATGAAATGTGTTCATAGGCAAAAAAATAAAGAGAAAGGTGTATAGAATATAACAACAAAGCTTGCAAAACTCTTTTTTTCTTATCACCTTAAAACTATGATTTTTGTCTCCTTTTGGTTTTTTGGTCTTTTGGTTTTTAGCTCACTTTTCTCTTTTTACTTGTTATAGATGAGTAAGAAGTAGTAGCAAAGATGAGCCTTGGTATATTACTATAGAGGGAGAGGAGTTTAAAGAGGAGGATAGGTGAAAAATAAGGTTTTTTAAGAGGTTTTGTAAGGAATAAAGATCGAGCTATGAAAATGAAGAGTTTTTTTCTTTCAAAAAGTGTGTTTTTAATGTGTTTTGACTGAGACAAAGTTGGCTTTTTTATAATCAAATGCTCAGCCAATGTTTTTGGAGCCAAAACAAAGGTATTTTTGAATTTTACACTTATACCATTAGGTTGCTTTGGGTACCATGCTCAGTTGTCTTCATTTTTGTTGGCTTTGGCAACCAATGTGGTAAAGCAAACTACTTTACGTAGCCTGCAAATGGAGAAGACCTAAACCTATCTCTGAACAAGCTATGTTTTACATAGAATATCCTAGTTCGAAGTTAATTTAGCCTTACAAAATTGATTAAATCTAATTATAAGTACAATGCTGAGGCTTGGTATGAATTTTAATGATTATTTTTGCCAAAATTATGGTCCAATTCAAGTTTTGTGCAATGTTGAAAATGAGTGAAAATGGCATGAATTTAATAAAATTTACCTATCTACATCGATACATAGAGTAAATTTTGACGAGATGTATCAATACTTTGAAGAATGTATTTATAGAATAGAGCTTATATTTATTTACGCACTTGTTTATCTATATATTTTGGGCAAAAGTTGTGATTTTAGCTATGACATAGCTTTATACCAATAAAAATGCTAATCTATCAATATATTAAGCAAATGTGTCGATGCATGGCTTTCTATATCAGTGCAAATAGTGGATTTTAAGGTTTTAATGATGTAAAGGCCTTGTATCAAGACTTAAGGGTCTTGTACTAATACATGCTTGTGAAAATGTGAATTTTACACACCTTTGGCTTTTCAAACACCTTAGCTTAGTTGGGAATGATGGGTGGCAAACCTACGCCTATGCAAATGATTTCAATAATGTCTCGAATGATGAATTTTGATGCCTTGGATATTAGCCCAGATAAAACAAGGTGTCTACAATTGCTTTTTAGCCATTACTGAATATTAAGAGTAGGGTAAAGACAAATAGACACTATTTATTAGAGGTGAAATGATGCTTCTTGAATGCCTACAAAAAATGAAATCTATTTAATGTTTCATCTTGATATGTACAATCTATTGCCAGTAATTCCAACTAATAAGAAAACTTAAATAAATTTTTATAAGGTTTGCTCTCTATTAGGCTTTTAGTTTTTTAGGGTTTAACCCTTTAAACAAGTGCCAACTGCTGCGAAATTTGACTCAAGAGGTATCCAACTCTTTGTCGATAACTCAATATACATCTAACTTTTTATGGACTAACTCAATTGCTGCTCATCTCTTTCTAGACATACTTAATAAGCATCTAGCTCTTTAAAGATTACTCGATAGGCACACAACTATTTGCAGACTAACTCAATATCTGTCCAACTCTTTATAGGCAGACTATATGGACGTTTAGCTTTTTATGGACTAAGGTAGGCAGGCATCTAACTTTTTTAATGGATTAACTTGATAGGCATCCACCTCTTTATCGATTGGGGTAGGTAGGCATTTAGAGACCTTACCCAAATAGTCTTATGAATTGCAAGATTGTGAGGCCAGGAGCTCTTATCTAGGGAGTTCACTAGGGCTTTTACAATTAAGAGTACGTACCTAGTGTTCTATTTAAGTTTAGACTTTTAAAGCCAGGAGTTTACTCTTGGAACATGTTTCAGAAAGGGTGCATGAAGGTGCAAATGCATACTTAAACGATGTAATGTCATGATTTAAAACCCTAATCTGATAAATGGTATAGCATTTTAAGTTGCTTTCCCTCTAAAAGTTTTATTAATTGTCTCCCTAACTCAAAAGTTTACCGACATTGTTTTGAAAGTTTACAGGCTTTGAACGATTTAAGTTATTTCAAAAGGTACTCCCTGACTTATGAAGGAGATTTTTGAGCTCGATCAGCTTTTATTTGGGATTCTTTTCACTAGGCATGCTGATGAGTTTGGTGGACTCATTTTCTCAATTTGGTTGAAAGGGTAATTACAAAAAGTCTAGGTAGATTAATCAAGGGTTAGAAGTAGATTTTTTTAGCTCTTATCTTTCGACTATGGTTTGCAATGGAGAAAGTTCTAAGGATAGGAATGTCTAATAGTAAGACCAATTGTAGTTCTAAAGTTTATTCTTAAACTTTACATGTAAAAAGTTTTTTCTCATAAAGTTTATCTTATTGAACTAATACTAGTTTTATACATTTATCAAATGTCATTAGTTGAATGATAAACATGATACAACATGAAATGTAGGTGTGACAAAAGGAACTAAAAGAGAAACAAATAATTGTATTTTATTCAAAAAAGAGAAGAGTACAATTCATGGAAAATTCTAAGATATACATGTCAGTATATGTCCTGAAGCCAATTAGATTAGGTGAGGCATATAATAGTTAATAATGTAAATCAATCACCTATATAAATGATTTAGGGTTTTCTTTCATGTTAGTGGCATGATTGACAATCATGAAAACACTAATTGGATGAAGCCCACAAAATAATGGTCTTGCCAAGTAGTAATGAATTACGATGACGAGATCCTTATGCATCAAAATTGTGTTTCTAAAAGTGTTCCCAGTCATAGTATTGTCAAAATAGGGAATTCATAATGCACAAAGACTAACATGTGCTAAGCCTTCATACATTTGATGCATGTAACTCTTCAACCTTATAGAAGTCAAAGTATAAAGATACTTAGAGATAGCATATGGGTGCTTGCTTTATGGAAACAAGTTCACTAAAAATGGTTCATATGAGAACTCCATTTGGTCTAAGTCGCTCAAGTGTCTATGCAATATGTTCTAATATGCTGGTTGTGTATGTTAGTCCTTAAACTTTTGATACCAAGTCATCTTGTATGGGGAGTATCTTGCTTTTATTCTATCATGAAAGGATCAACAATAGATGGATGCTTATGTTAAGTGGTTGTCTGTATAGCATGAACCATACAAAGGTAGATGAGTGATCCAGAGAGGATTCACCACTTTGAGTGACATTAGAGACATATTTCCTGTGTTCTTAGCTTTGTTTAACATGATAAAGTCATTGACCAACGTGTGATAAATTTGGGAGAAAGTGTTTCTCCCAATTCATAGGTTAACTGAAAACTATAAGAACTAATATAGATTGATACATGAGTAAACACTGCACCATGATCATGGTCTTTCTGGGATATTTGGTAAAGAAGTACACTAAAAGGTGGGTTACTGAAAGGTTTCATAACAAGTCATATTGACTTTTCCTATAAAATGAGTGCTTATGATACCTTGCTAGTGGCCAATCATGGTCTAGAAATATAAATATACTTAATTGGGTAATTACATTTATTATTGTTATGATGAAAGCCTAATGGGCCACACATAATAAGATAACCTATAGGATTAAAATTGGGATTTAATTATGACCTAATTAAGTAAAAGGCCTAATGAGCAAGACTTAATTGAATATGTTCAATTAACAATAATTTAAGACAATAAATTTATGAAATTTAATTAAAGATGTCTTAATATGGCAGTAAAAATAAGAATGCCTCATCAAGATAATGTTTATTTGTAGACATGGTCCATGGATATTATTAAATAAAGCCAAATAATTGTATTTGGAAGATAAAATAATCATTTGATAATTTATTTCATAATTTGGTGGGAATCTAGTGCAAATGCAAGTGCATGGTGCGTATCGAGAAAACAATAAAACCTTTTATTGTTCTCCATTTTACCTTACTTATTTGAGTTGATATTTAGTTAGGAACGAGTAATCCCTAACAATCACAAAATAAAGCCATGAAAAGTAAAAGGTTAGAACACAAAAATGAAAGGGAATTAAATCTCAATAATAATGGAAACTAAAAAACCAAGGTCCATGCAAGACATAGCTAGTCATAGGCCTAGCTCTCTAGGTTTTTCCCAGCAAAGTCGCCAATCTGTTGCCATATGCCCACCTTTAAAAACTCCAGACGATCCGAATGGCTTAGCGCACGCAGCTTAAAAAATGTATGATAGTGTGGTGGTCGAGCCTTTGAGCTATTCCATGATTGAAATTTGGATTAGGCATTGTAATATGAAAGGGAAAAAAATTGTACAACTAGTCTTAGGTGGCTACCACAAAGTTGCCATATACTTGTAGTTGCCACCGATCATTTGGGGCTAGGGAGAATTGAATACCTATTGAAAACAATATTCCAAGGTTTAAAAGTTGAAACATCAATTTCAAGGTCTACAAAATCCAAAGATTTGTTGGTTGGATTTGGGAGTTGGTTACACATAGGGATGGATTAACACCCCTATGATGCTTAAAATCGATACCTACTAACTATGTCTCACCTCAGTCTTAGTTTAATTGATTCCATTTTGTCATTATTTATATATAATCACCTTTAAAGCATGAATATTAATGGAAAATGTAAATTGGGTTTTAAAAGAAATTTTATATCACCTATGTGTCACGAAAGTGTAAGGAACATAGGAATTTTTATGAAAATAATTTTCAGATTGGATTTTAAAAATTTGGATATTTTATATTAAGCATTGGAGAGATACCAACATGAAACATTGCCTTGTAAATTTTTTTGAAAATGAAATTTAAATAAGAATGCATGATAATCATTACAAAATGGTAACATGTTAGAAAGGAAAAAATATAGTAATATCAAAAACAAATAATCACAAACAAAGGAATGTAAAGGAGGGATGATCAGAATGTATCTCCTAATTGTCTTCAATCATTGAGGAGTAACTTGGATGACAATCTAGAGACAGGCTTAGATTTGATGGTAATTTAAGGGATAAAAAGGATTTTAATCAAATAATCCAACATATCTAAAAGAGAGAAAATTTTTTGATTTTTTGAGGTAAAAATAAGGTTAGAGTATCCCCTTAGAGAGAAGAGGTTAGAGTATCCCCAAAGATAAAGTTATGATAATAATTAGGAATAAAGAGAGAATTTGAGTTTTTAATGAAAAACAGGGTTGAAAGATCCACAGAGATGAAAAATTTTTATCATTTAAGAAAATAACAAGAATCTCAAATAAATCCAAGAGACAAAATTCAAGTTTCTTAGTAAAAGATAGGGTTGGAGTATTCCCTCAGAGTAATGGGGTTAGAGTATTCCCAAAGATACAAATTTTTTATGATTCAAGAAAACCATTAGGAATCTCCAATAAATTTAAGAGAGAAAATTCATGCTTTTAGTGAAAACCGAGGTTAGAGTATCCCTTCGAAATAATAGGGTCCAAGTATACTCAAAGATGAAAATTTTTTATGTTTTAGAAGAAAAGTTTTATTTTTAGGGAAAAAAAGAGATTTTTCAAAACAAAAAACCATAGATTTGTATACAATATATTTTTTTAACCCTTGGTCCGATCCTAAAGGGCTTATGTTGTAGGGAAACTAATTGAATGCATTTTGAGACATTTGAATGTCTCTATAAAAGCATTTCAGAAATTGGGTTAAAAACTAGGGACAGCATGTCATCTCCCTTTCCAAAATTATTCTAGGTTTATCTGAAGGCATTAAGGGGTAATAAGTTACGGTTGGAAAGATAACTCGATAAAGTTTAATGTAAAAATTTTTCAAAAATCCTAGAAAGTTACTTTCTATGTGGAATTAATCTTTGAAATTAAGTCTACCTTGACACTAGCAACATATACAGGGGAAAGATGCACTAAACTCTGAAAAATTATTTTGGGCTCATTTAGGATCGTTGAATCTTGAACAATACCTTTCCAGAAAGGGAACTTTACAACTGTTCAAGGGGAAAATATTCAAGAAGTTCAAGAAAATCATTTGGTGGGCCAAAATGACCCAAACAGAAAATTGTTCATTGATTCCAAGGGTTCCAAATAGCAAAGGTTTGAGAAATCATTGTTCCTTCATCCAGAATGATTTAAAGGCAAACAAGACACCTTTGGAAAATTATTTCAATGTACTTAGAGAAAAAATATGAAAAAAAAATCTAAAATAATCATTTATGGTTCAAAAATAATTTTTCAAATTTAGACTATAGTTCTAGCAAAGCAAAAACAAGGGATTATTTGATTTTTTTAGAGGTCAAATTTGAGTTATAAATGTTCAAACATCAATCAACAAGGGAAAGAATGATACGGGCTTCACCAATTCATCCCACAATCCTAAAGTAGTTTGGGACAATGAAAAAACCTCAACCATGCCATCATGAATTGTTAAACTCAAGATCAAGGCTTAATACATTTTTTGACTAAAGGGGTCATTTTTGCTTGAAAAACAACATTTTTAAACTTATGTTACCATGAATCTAGAGTTAAAATGTTTAATTGTCCCTAAGATTGGAAGCCCAATTTTATGAAAACATTAAATCCTTGCCATTCTTCACATATTGGAGGTAGCGTGAACTTAACTTGAGGATTTTTTACAGTCATATTTTTTTAACAAACAAGCATGCATTTTGACAAATAAATCATGCATGAAATACACCATGCATTAAGATAAATAAATATTACGCATACAAACACCGAAAGATGACATTTTTGACATGGAAAAGGTAACAAAAGCATAATAAGATGGCAAATAAGATGCATATAAGTGACATGAACATATTTAAGTGAAGAAAAGCATGTTTGAGTTGTCAAGACAACATTTTTGTCATGAGACTCCTGAAAATGCAAGAAAGTGTATGAACATACTCAATACATGTTATGAAAACATTCAAGCATGTGTTAAGCAAGTGAAAATAGATGAAATGTGTCAGAGAATGCATGAATAAGGGATTATTTTGATGACAGAATTAAAAAGTAGAAGTTTGCCGTACCAAGCAACATTAAGGCATCACAAGAACATCAAGATCCCAAGACCACCACAACTAAGGCAACAATAATGCATGAAGTCCTAAGATGGTCATGGCAGCATAAATGGCTCATTAAAATAATGTACATGATAAAAATAGAAAATGTGTGGAACAAGATAGAGAAAATATATAAAAAAAGCTTAAACTTTTCCCTCTACCTAGAATAGTAACTTTAACCTTAGTTTTTCCCCTCTTTTGGCTATTATTTAGCAAGAAAAAGACGAAAAAAAGAGCTTTCTAGTAATATTGTTGATGGTAAGGTGTTTTAAGGACAAAAATGTGTGAAAGGTTAAGTTTTTAGAGGTTTTCTTATGGTTGTTTGGGAAATTATGCGAATGATATAAGGTTATAGGTGAGAGGTAATGGAATAGTGTTTTGGGAGAGTTTTTTTAGGCCGGGGGATTGCTAAAGGATTCTTTAGGATGGTTAGAAAAGTCTTTCTTTTTTCTTGGGAATAGCTGGAGGTGTTCTTCTGTTAAGCCAACTTTACCTTCATTAAGCTCAAAGTTCAGCCAATGCTTTTAGGAGACAAGGCAAGGGCATTTTTAAGCTTTCATTCATGTACCAGGAGACATCCCCAGCTACTATATTTAGCTGGCCTTCTTCTTATTGGTTCTAACATGCAAAATACTGGGGCATAAAGGTTGCAACCGCTTATAATTGGAGATATGCCTAGCATGCCCTCTTACACCCAAATATTTCATGCAAGTGACCTTGCCATTAGCTATTTGGGCTATAATATTTTGTTTAAATCCAATCATAAGCCCAAAGTTGAGGTCTAGAATGAATTATAATGGTTTTTGTGCAAGAAACATGCTTGAATCAGATTTTTAAACCCTTAAAAATGCTCGAAATAGGCAAAAATCCCTCAATCTATTAATACAAAACATGTTGTATTGACATACAAGATAAAATTTACCCATAAATATCAATATAATGAGGTGTGTACAAGTCTTAACACTTATAGGCCTATATCGATGCTCTATGGATTTGTATCGATACTCATGCTTATGTATCGATACACTGTGAACTTTTGGTACTGCCTAGGTCTGTATCAATACAAACATGCTAGGTATTGATGCCAAACCCTTTTGTATCGATAGTACATGTGAAAATTCAAATTTTTGGCTATGTAAAGGCCACGTATCAATATGCACCAATATAACTTGCATGTACGTATGGTTTCCTGAGTTACCTCGCTTGGTTATGAAAAATGGAAAATTGATTCGTGTACTCATCTAAATGACTTTGGTGACACCATGAAAAGTAACCTATGATGCCTTTCACATTTTTCCTTAATACGGCCCATAGGCATTTTAGACCTTCCCCAAAAATTTTAGTTCACCTAGCACTTTATTGCCTAATAGTGCCTGGCGATAAAATATCCGATAGTCATATTGTTTTATTTATAGATTCTATCATCTTTCACTTAAGTCCTGGACGCTAGAAGTTGGCCCGACAAAATGAGGCATCTATAATCACGAGAGGGAAAAAGGCTAAAAATGTAAATTTATGAGATCAAAGGGATAACCCTAACTCTACCATTGGCTCATTCAGAGCAGACAGGCAACCATCGATTGAAATAATTATCGCTAAAGAAAATAGAAATTCAGGAAATTATAGGAATAACCATAATACTACTATTGTCTCATCCGAGATAGAAAAGTGTCCCTTATTTTGAAAAGCCCTTTTTCTTTAAATTGACATCATTTTGTGAAGCATATATTTTAAATGTTTAAATAAGACAAGAATGCTTCTAATAAAGCAAATATTTTCAAAAAAAATGATAAAAAGTTTTGAGATTATTAATGATCAATCTTGTAAATGAGCTTATACCTTTGCATTCATTTCCACGTGAATAAAACCATAATAATTTTAAAGACCCAATGCTTAAAGGAAGAAACTGTTGAAGTTCTCAATTTGTGATTCCCTATGCAAAGGGCAAAATAAAAGAACCACCTGTATCACTTATGGGAATTCTTAAAATTTTGAAGAAATTTAGGGACATAGAAAATCCCTAAGTATTTTAGGTTGTCAAAATTTTAATTGTAGAGACCAACTTCAAAAATGAAATCCAACCCCTTTCCAACTTGATTTTTTTATCTTGAACCCTTCATAGCTAATTTGTGTACTTGTTGAAGAGCTAATGGTTAGAAGAATTAAAGGAACATCAACTTGGTCTGATTTTCAAAAAATTTCATACTTTATATAACCTGATCCATTCGTGCCTAAAAAATGGGCATGTATCCTATCCACCTTGAAATTTTTTCTTTTTAAGCCTCAACCCATCTTTCAAAAAACCTAGATTATGATGTAGGAAAATTTTACAAATGATCATTAGTCTCAAAAGACTTGAATATCATATTTTCTAACCTCGAGGTTTTAAATGAAATAATTGTTTTCAAAATTGTTTTGAGAAACTTAAAAAGATGTCATAAAAGGAAACAAGGGTTTCTTAAATTGAAAGCCCCAAATCAAAATAAGACTTAACCCATCGGAAGGAGAAAGTGAAATAAAATTTTTATACTAAAAAAAAGTTTTCGATAGATATATTTAAAGCATTCAAAAGTTTTTATCTTAAGAAAAAGTCTTCGATGGTGATGTTTGAAGCACCTTAAAGTTTTTAACTCAAAAATTTCTTTGATGTGATATTAGAAGCATTTAAAAAGAAAAAGCAAGTCTTAGATGGTGATATTCAAAGTGCCTAAAAGTTTTATGTTTAAAAAGTCTTCGATGGTGGTATTCATAGCAGTCAAAAATACAAGTCTTTAATGGTGTTATTCGAAGCATTCAAAAAAAGTTTTTGATTGTGAAATTCAAAGCATTTAAAAGGTTTTCAAAGTCTTCGATGGTGATATTAAAAGCTTTTAAAAGTTTATATCTCAAAAACATCATCAATGGTAATATTCAAAGCATTCAAAAGTTTTCAAAGTATTCGATGGTGAAATTCGAAGCATTTCAAAAGTTTTTGGTTTCAAAACAAGTCTTCAGTGGTGAAATCCAAGGCATTTTAAAAAGTTTCTAGAATTTTTGGTGGCATATCCAGGGCTTATGGTGATAGCAACTAGAATAATTTTTAAAGATTTTGATGCCATGTCTAAATCTAGTAGCGGTGGTTATTGAACTTCTGTTCTTTTTGTAAGTCAAAACACATCCCTAAAGAGAGGAAAAAGCAAATCCCTTTAGAAGATTCCTAGGAAGAAAACCAAAGCACAAGCTCTTGGGGATTTAACCTAGCAAAATTCCAAAAGCTAGTGGATACTTATCAAGGACGATTAGTCTAAGGGCCGTTGATCTTATGGTAGTATGCCAATTAAGGGCAATTTCTATTATAACTTTAAAATGTTGTATCTCTTTTTAGAAACTGTGAATTTTGAAATGAATTTTGAATGATGCATGCCCTATCATGGACCATGAATTTTGTTAATAATAACTTCCAGTATATAGGATAATGACAACATTTTGAAAACTTTTGCTTTGATAAATGACCACCATTAGGTTGAACTCTTTAAGAAAGGTCCTTCACTTCCATTTACGTGATTGTCCTAGACATTTAACCATAGACCTCTTATACGTAAATTTTATTTTTCTGAATTCCATGAAGGTCAAACACATAGGTTATGATCATAAAAATTTAGATACCGACTATTAAAATATGTTAAAATAATGATGGATCCTAAGATCTCTTAAATTTATTTGGATAGCCTTTTACCTTAGTTCTATGATACTCTTTCAAATCTTTCATTTAAGAAGCATGAGAGTAAAAATAAGCCAAAAACACCTTATCTTCTCGCATAGAACCTTTTCAATCCAATGCTAGATAAATAAAATGTAAAATTTGAGACATTCCTCCAAGCCAATTGAATTTTTTTCTTGAAAGCACAACTAAAACCAAATTTCATTGGTGGCTATAAAGTTGGTGAAGTTGAGGGGCATCCATTAAGATAAAATGTTATAAAAAGAAAAAAATTAAGAAAAATTAAGTGCAACATCATGTTATTAAGGTATTTAAAATGATTTCATAAAGAAAACCATCCTTTTTCCTACCAAAATGCATGTCACTCTAAATGGCTTTCTTTGAAATAAAAAATGGCCATCTTTCTCATCCTTTCACAAATATAAAAGAACTGCTCCCTTTGTAGTCCTTTTTGAGCCTGATTATTTATTTTTTTCTTAAACTTTAATCAAGGATCACCCTCTATACTAGAGGGTAAGTGAAACAAAGTTTCAAGATCAAAAAGAAAAAAATCCCATTCTAAACTTACAAGAATAACAAGTTGGTTGCCATAAGCCAAATGTTGAAAACTGATTAAAGTTTAAATCTCAAGCTTCTTTAAAATGAAGACTAGTCAAAGTTTAAATTTCAAAATCCTTTCAGGTGAAGAATAAAGAAAGCAAGATAAAGAAAAAAAGAGAAATAAAGAAAAATGATAACGTAAAAATAATAAAGAAACAAAGATGTATGTTAATCTTGAAAGACTTGTCGAATCAAATCCCTTCTGAAAAGTGATCTTTGTTTTAAATGAACCATAGCCTACATTATGTATCTACAAAGCCCATTTCAATCAAAGATGGCCCTTTGAGTTATCAGGCCATTCCTAAGAAATCTTTAAAAATACCTCTTTCGAGATTATTTTTGAGTCCCTAAGAATATGATGAGGCAATCAATTAGAAAAAAAAAAGAAAAAGGAAAACTAATGAAGTTAGAGGGTAAAAACCTAAAAAAGGTAGTCTAGAACAAACTTAATGGCTTTGGAATTACTCCTAAACCAATGAGGTAGCTACAAATGAAAAAAACTAATTCATTCCAATCCAGAAACAATCCTAAACTTTTGGAAATCTCATAACATTAATGAAAGGTTGAGTAGATCCCAAATATTTTCTTTTAAGATAATCTTTCAAAGCCCATGTGTCCTACCTTAGAAATTAATGTGCGCCAAAGGCTTTTTGAATTAATCTCATGAAACTAAGGGTTTACTAGTATTAGTTTAACACCTATTATGCTACTGTATTTGAAGGAATTTCATAAGAGGAATATCTATTTGAGCTTGGTCTTAATGAACTCCCAGCTTGTTATATCAATTTTTTCAAGGCAAATTCTAGTAATGCCACCTCATTTGTGCCTTTAAAGTCATTTCTTTATCTTGTTCAAAGATATCCTAAATAGTGATCATCTATCACAAGAAAACCTTAATTTTAAAAGATGAAGATGACATTTTATTGTCTTTGATATTAGCAAATTCATAATTCAAATTATTCTATAATTTTTATATCTTTTAATCAAGTAGATTTTTCCCAAGTTGGAATGAGGAAGTGATCTTGTTTTGTAAATCTTGAAATTTAGATAAGCTTTGGTACTTCTCATGGTTTTAAAAGGAATACCTGAATATGCCTTAAATAATGAAATGTAAACTTTTATTCAGTTGCATAAAATGGTATTTTTGAATTAATAAACATTAATTTGATGACTTTTTAGGAAAAAAAAAAATTCTTAGATGCCTGAAATTGAGATTTGAAGAAGATTTCATAAGGTAAACATGAAATTGGCCTTCAATGATTCAAACATTCAACAAGCCATCAAAAAGAAAAAAAATTGGCAACAATGAGGTTTAGATTGTTGCGACTTTGCCAACATTGAGCTTTATTTAAATGTCCTCTTTTTTTAATCCTATGAAAGATAGGTGAAGTACAATTTAAGTTTGTTAGCTTCACCTGGTTAAAAACTAGTGGAGTAAGATGTCCTCTTTATTCGATCTTGTGAAAGGTAGGTGAAGTAGGATCTAAGTTTGTTAGTTTCACTTGGTAAAAACCTAGTGGAGCAAGATGTCCTCTTTATTCAATCTTGTGAAAAATAGGTGAAGTAGGATTTAGGTTTCTCATCTTCATTTGTTAAAAACTAATGGAGTAAGATGTCCTCTTCATCCGATCATGTGAAAGTAGGTTAAATAGGATTTAAGCTTATCAGCTTGACTTGGTTTAAAATCGATAGAATAATATATCCTCTTCATTCAATCCAATGAAAGGTAGGTGTAGTAGGATTTAAGTTTTTCATATTCACTTGGCTAAAAACTAATGAAGTAATGTGTCCATTTCATTTGACCATATGAAAGGTAGATAAAGTATGATTTAAGTTAGCTTCATTCGATCATGTGAAATGTAGGTGAAGTTTTTATTTGTCAGCTTCACTTGGTTAAAAACCGATAGAGTAATATGTCCTTTCGTTTTATCCTATGAAAGGTAAGTAAAGAAGGCTTCAAGTTAACTTTGTCTAATTAAGTAAAAGGATCAGCAGAGTTGTTATTTGTCAACTTCACTTGGTTAGGACTTACTAGAGTAAAGCGGCCTCTTCATTCAATTCTATGAATGTAAGTAAAGAAGGCTTTAAGTTAACCTCATTCGATTAAGCAAAGGATTAGCAAAGTTTTTCTAGGTTTTTTTCATTTAGTAGAAAACCAATGAAGTTGGCTTACATAAAAGCCTAAAAGTAGTTGATAGTTTCATCCTTGTCAAAATTGGCACCAAAATGAAAAAGCCCAAGAGTAGCTGATGGTTTTATCCTTGCACAATTGGCATCAAAATATTTAAAGCCAAAATTAGATGATGGACTCGGCCTAGTTGAAATCGGCACTAAAATGAAAAGCTTAAGAGTAGTTATGGTTCCACCCTTATCAAAATTGGCACCAAAATAAAAAGCCTAAGATTAGCAAATGGTCCTATCTTAGTGAAATCGGCAACAAAATGAAAAGCCTAAGAGAAGCTGATGGTTCCATCCCAGTGGAATTGGCATTAAAAGGTGAAAGCCCAATGTAGTTGGTTAGATAAAAAAACCAATGTAGTTGGCCTATACATATATATAAATCTATAAATGGCTTATCATGACCTGAATAAAACCTTGTCTACTTAGTCTTTGCCTTATTTCTAATCTTTAAAAATAGTCTAAAAAGGGT
>JBBYHO010492382.1:4034-23882 GCA_038382025.1 Adansonia gregorii
TTTAGGGTTCTTATATAGGAAATCTATCAGGCTATCTCTAAATGCACCTGTGACATAGACGGTTGTTTATGGCTGTTGTAGTCATAGACTTGGTATCGGATGCCATTTCTTGCACTGAGCTGTATACCCTCTTGGGTAGTGCATAACCTGTATACCTTCTTGAGTTAAGGTAATAAACTTAGTACTTCATTCATATTGCATTAGTGAAGAAGTTATACTTACATATAAATTATTAAAATTTTATATATATTTAAACAAATAGTACGGTCTAAAGGATTATAGATTTACCCTAGCTTAGCTTGAAAGTATCAATGGAAGACTTGAACACATCACCTTTGTTAGGGTAAATACTTAAAAGTAATTGATTCAAGTATATGCATATTTAACCAAAGGGATGCCATATTTTTTAGTAATAGTTTTTATGTATTTTTACAGTTTTTATGGATGCCATATCATTCTAATAAGATAATGCCATGCCTCCCAATGGAAGCCTATAAAAGTAGCCATATCTAGTGTGCAAATACGGCATTGATTTGCTTACAAGTTATGGAATGGAACTAGACAAACAAGGTCCCATGCTAATTTGGGATGCAACAACCAATCCCCCAAGCACTAGTGAACCTTTACAAAGTTCACAAAATTGACAATGCTGTGTAATCATGTAGAAAATTAGGCTAAAAGCATAGAAAATGGATCTAGTTTTGGGAAAACCATTCTATACTAATTGCTTTTAGTTTTGAAATTATGAAAAATAATTTCACATCATCAAATGAATACATCAAAACAAGGTTAACCTTTTATTTTTCCATCATAGGAAGTTAGTTCAAGAATGAGGCAAGCTACTTTGGTAGATGTTGACAATGCTAATGCACTTAGGATGTCATTTAGTCATCCCAAACTAGAATGTGATCTTGGATTATCATCTAGTCACCAACATTCTTTTAGTCACATTAGGGATGATGATGAAGATAGGTGTTATCAACTGAAGCCACCAATAAATATGTAAGATGCCAACCTTCTGATATGGAATATACATTTAGCATATCTAATCTAGCATGTACTAGTTTGGTACCCTAGTTTTCGACTACGGTGGTACCTGTACCTATCTTATTTATAATATAGTAAGTACTAGCTCCTCCAGCAATAGGAATCCATTTTTGGGTATGGAAGATACGGGTCTGTCTATGAGTGGTAGATTTTCAAATTTAGATACACATAGGAAAAACCAATAAGAAAAAGCATCGGTAGTGACTATAAGAGGTTGAGGACATTAAACTTAGAGTACTCATGGCAATGAAACTAAAAATGTTGAATGACGAGTATTGCCACCATATAATAAGAGAGCTCTGCATTATAAGACATGAAAGGGCCCCAGTAATAGAGTTTTATGTGTATTAAATTGTTAAATGTGTATTTTTATCATTTATATTATTTTTATCATATGTATTTTATCTTTTAACAATCTTTTGTATAATTTCTGTTTTTGTCATTTATGATCATTATATAATATGTTTTTACATCATTTATATCATTTTTATTGCTAGTTTATTAAAAATCTATAGTTAAGGTTAAACTTAAAGTAACTATATACTAAAAAATCGATCTTATTTAAAAAGGATGACAGTAAAACTTTGGCCCAACAAATGTGATAAATGCATGGGATATCATATTCCTTTTCATACGAAAAGAAAAAAGTAGACCAATGCATAGTGAAATTTTTGGAACCCGATAGATACGATAAGTGCATGGGGGTATTAAATTCCTTCTAACATGAAAAAAAATTTTCAAATGCATAGTAAATTTTTGGGAATGTGACAAACGTAACAAATGCATAAGGTATCAAATTCCTTTTGATATAAAAGGAAAAACAGTTGATAATGCATAGTAAATTTTTTGAACCTGATAGATGTGATGGATGCATAGGGTATCAGATTCCTTCTGATACAAAAGGAAAAAAGTTGATAATGCATAGTAAATTTTTTGGAACCCGGAAGATGTGACAAATGAATGGGGTATCAAATTCTTTCTGATAAGAAAGAAAAAAGTTAATAAATGCACAGTAAATTTTTTAGAACTCGACAAATATGGCAAATGCATGGGTATCAGATTCCTTCTTATATGAAAGGAACAAAATTGACAATGTCTAGTGATCTTTTTGAACTCGACAGATGTGACAAATGCATGGGGTATTAGATTTCTTTTGATACAAAAGGAAAAAAGTTGACTAATGCATAATAAATTTTTTAGAGCTGATGACAATTGCATGGGATATCAAATTCCTTCTGATATGAAACAAAAAGGTTGACTAATAAATAGTAAATTTTTTAAACCCCACAAATATGACAAATGCATGGGGTATTAGATTCCTTCTTATATGAAAAAAAAGTTAACTAATAAATTTTTTGGAACCTGACAAATATGATAAATGCATGGCGTATCAAATTCTTTCTAGTATGAAAGGAAAAAAAAAGTTGACTAATACATAATAAATTTTTTGGAACCTGAAGGATATGACAACTGCATGGGGTATGAGATTCCTTTGATATAAAAGGAAAAAGGTTGACTAATGCATAGTAAATATGGGAGAGTAAAAAAAAGTGACATTGATGCATAGAATTTTTTACCCCATTATAAATATAATAGTTCATCATAGTCATTTTCATTTGCTTTCATTGTCATTTTTATTCTCATTTTTTTGACATTTAATCTCAGAGTTTATTACTAGTGCTTTTACATTCTAGCCTTCGTTGTTTCCTTCTAAATGTGAACAGTATTATTTTCTTGTTTAATACCTATTTGGATCTTTAAAGCCAGTTATAGGTATTTATTTATACTATAATATGTTAAAATGTTATAAAAATTATATTTAATGCTTATATATGATATTCTGAATGGTATTTGATGAAAATAGTATTTGTTTGTAGGTTAATTAAATAACATGAGCAATAGATTTGTCACACTTATCTACTTTAATTGACAAATTTTAAATAGTGAAGAAAGTGCTATCTTCCAAAGTGACAGTCCGAAAAGCATTAGTGTTAAGGAAGACATAAAAATAGAGGAATTGACGGCCAAAATTAATACAAAATATCAAAGCCGGGAATGGATGAAGAGTATCAAGATTAGATATAGGCTTCATATTTTTATGGAGGAAAGAAGTATTCCATACAAGTGTTTCCCAGTTGAAGATGACGATGATGTAAGATACATGCTTGATGCCCATCAACAATTTATGTTAGCATAATTGGGTTAGATGCTGAGCTAGGGGTTGTTAATGATGATGCTGGGCCTTTAAATATCCATGCTGCATGGGATGCACTAATATAAATGCCATGACCATTTGATAGTCTCGAATGTCAAACTTTTCAAAATGCATAGCTGTTGATACATAATTTCATTGAATCCTTTCATTATTTATTTGTGCCACCAATAGTTCCTACCATTGAAGATGCTGTGCCACACATTTTCTTGATGATAGAGTCTTTAATTTGAGGTGTTGAAATGGAAAGTGGAAGATCAAGTTTATTTAATGTTGATCCTGATCATGACTAGTCATTTGGACCCTACTATGAATATGTCAATGACTTCAGTAAGCTAGAAGATTATTTGAATTTGATGATAATGATGACAATAATGATTATGACCTAAATGTTGTAGCCAATATCAATGTTTATTATTTGTTATCTATTGATAGAGGTAATAGCTCTCTTCGTTAGTTTAAGCTTGCCTTCCATATGCATACCTTTGATCTAAACATAATGCATACAACAGAATTTTTACAATATGCTCATACATTAGGTATGCCATCAACCTAGAATCCATTCACCGATGATCTTTGTGTTTGGATGTAATTTGTTATGAAAAAAGTGGTGCTTTTGCTATGAAACATTACAACATCAAAAACCTTTGTAGATTAGAGAGTTTGTCGAAACTACATTGAAAAAATATCACAGTAAGTATATAATGTATGGCCTGAGATACAATTGGAGCATAAAGGCAACATTATTGAAAAAGAAGTAAGTGTGAGAGATTTAAAATTGCAATGGCCCTCATACTTGTGTATCTGGGTGAATTTCACAAGATCACCTGAAACTAGTTTCTAAAATGATTTTTTTTCATGTATTTTATCTTTAATCCAAGCAACCATTTTTGTTTCTGTTTTGGTTGCAAAGATATAGAATAGGAAAACATGACCTCCTATAAGAAAGCATAGATAGCAAAGCAGAAGATAATTTTTGACTACTTAGTGATTGGGATAAATCTTACAATAATCTGCTAAAGAGGCTAGGTGCAATGCAACATTTTATTCCTAGCACAATAGTGGAATTACAAAATGTACCTATATACCACGGTCAACTAATGGTGAAAGGTAAGCTTATTTTCCATTGACTATTTTTGACATTCAAGTCTTGCATTAAAGGCTTTCACTTTTGTAAGCCTGGTATGCAGATATATGGTACATTCTTATAAGACAAAAAATGAACATTTTTGTTAGCTATTACACAATATGGCAATTGAAACATTATATCAATTGACTTTGAAATTGTAAAAAATGGACAAAGGAGGCATATTCTTTTTTTTGGGCAATTTGTGTAGATATGTTATTACAAAACTTGGCATATGTTTGATCTCTAATCAACATAAATCAATTAAATTTGTCATTAGAGACTTAGGTAGTGCATGAAAACCTTTAATTACATTTTCTGTGCATTGCATTTGCATATTGTAGCTAATTCCATGAGAAGGTTTAACAATAAGGGCTTGCATTTATGAGTTGTTAGCATGGGTATGTAATTGCATTTATGATTATTTAATCTTTTACAATGCTTTTAATTTTTATTTTTATTAACAAGTTATTCATAAGTCATAAATTAGCGTATGATTTTACTAATGTCGGTGACCCATTTTTAGTGTACTATAAAAATCTTTATGTGAAAAAAATAGAAGGGGCTGATTAGATCAATAAGATTTAGAGAGAGAAATAGGCTCAATTATATGATGAGGGAAGATATTATGGACATATGACAATGAATTTGGTAAATGTATAAATTCAGTGTTGAAGAAAGCTCGTCATCTTCTTGCAATTGCTTTAGTCTAAGCAACGTATTTTTGGTTGGCAGAACTATTTGTTAAGATAGGGAGAAAGCAAATAACAATAATAGAGGCAGGCCATAGATACTGTGAAACAATCATTGATGCCATGTGAGAAAATCAAAAGAAAGCTAACTCCTACCTAGTTTGTGGATTTACATAAGCAAATCAATATTTTCTGGTTGAAGAGGTAAAAAACCTATAAGAATGAGTTATGGCTTTGAACTACAAAGTCAATCTTAATGAGAGGTGGCATGATTGTAGGAAGTTTCAAGGACAAAGGTACCCTTGTTCACATGTTGTTGCTGTATGTGCTCATGTCCATATAGATTGTAGGCTATATGTGGACAATGCTTATAGACTGGAGACTATATCTGATGTTTATAGACATAAGTTTTAACCTATCATGCATGAAGATTATTGGCTAAAATATAATGGTCTATAACTATGTCCTAATCCAAAAATGAGGAAAGATCGAAAAATTCATATTCATAATGAAATGAAACTTAAGAAGAGACGCCAACCGAAACGTTGTGGACTATGCAAGAATGAAGGCCATAGCCATAACAAATGTCTTTACAAATCTGGCACCTTGGGGTGAGTTTGTATTAAAAAGAATGCTAGCAAATGATGTGTTAATCTAAAATTTCATACTTATATGTAAATCAAAGTTCTTTAAATATTTATATTCAATTTTGAAATGTCAGTATATTCAAATATCCCTACTGAATGTAAGATGTTTACACCACGTACTCTAGTCCCACAATGACCCTAAACTATCAATATAAATCATTACAATCATACTACAAATTGAAAATCCATAATTTTTATTCAATAGAGGTATAAGATTACATTACATTTAACCATAGTTAACAAAAACTAAGAAACAGATAATCCAAGAAATACACATATCAGTAAAATAGAAATTTTGTTCTCTTAAAACAATCTACATTTTCCATTGCCAAGATCATTTGCTTTTATGTTGATTTCATTTTTGACTTCAGTTGAACCTTAAACCTTCTTCATCACTTTGCATTTTCAAGCTTTAATTCTATCTCCTTAAATCATCATTCTCTTTTTCTAACTCATAGATTAAATATTTGGCCCTCTCTATTAGTTGCTCATCATGCCATTGAAAAAATCCACAACCATGAACCTTGTAATTAGGACAACTATAGAACTTTCTCCCAATATTCAACTTCTGCCACATTGTCCATCTAAGGCATTTCAGTTCACAATAACAGAATATCACTTCTGCTTTATAGTCCCATGATACAGATGTATGTGTATTACTCCAACTAGATTTAAATGATAAAGATGATGACGATGATGATGCCACCTGAATTAAAAATTAAATATAAAAACAAAAATAATTAAAAAAATATCAAAACTGTAAAAAAATTTTTAAAAGCATTTTGAGCTTGAGAAGCTCATTATATAGAAGAGGTTCTGGAATGAGGTCCTTATATAAAAGGGGTTCTCTCCCCTCCCATATGTTTTAAGTCTAAGAAAAGAAGGGGAGTTAGGAACTCACCCTTTGAGTAGGCAAGTTCCCATTGCTAGCTGTATGGACAAGTTCCCACTGCTAACTGTATGGACAAGTTCCTAACATGCATAAAAAGGCATATTTCAAGAAACAAAAAATTTCGCAAGAACATAAATAGTGTTCCTTTCTGTTAAATATATAAAATTATTTATTTAGGTGCTCTATATACATTTTTTTTATTTTTCCTTTCCATGTTTTGCATGCTAAGGCCAAGCAAGAAATAACTTAATATCAATTGAAGGACACATGTTAGCATTTGGAAGATAAGCATGAACAGGAATATAGAAATGGGATAAAGGATTGGCATTCATAATTATATTTATCTATAAATTTTGACAATAAAATTAAGAACAGTTATCCAATATAGTGGTAGGAAAGTGAAAAACTACAGTTAATGGGAATATATGTATCTCATTTATTTATTTTTTATTCTTTTAAATACACTCCAAGGATTATGTCTTATTATACTTTCTTGTAGAGTTTTTACACTCTAGCACTAGTGTATAGAATAATTATGCTAAAATTGGATTATATAAAAACTAAATAAATATTAATTTTAATTTGAGAGACTAATTTAATTATATCTACTATATAAAAACATATAAACTATATATATAAATATTATTCTTTTTTTGGATAATTAGGGATGAAAAAGGAGATGATTGGAATCGAACCTCAGTTTACATGGAATCGAACCTAAGTTTACATGGAATCAAACCTAAGTTTACATGCTAACTGTAACATAGTTCTAACCACTAACTCAAGATCTTGTTGGCAACCATTGTTGTTTTCAACCTAATCAAAACAAATCTCACTACCTATCTAAGGGACTACTTGGATGAGCAATAAATTTTTGGAAGGGTAATAAGATTGATTCTGATGAGATTGACAATATCTATAGTAGTAAGATTGGCTAATGAGAAACAGGTGACAGCTAGTGTAGCAATCAGATTGGGCAATATAGTTGCGGGATTAAAATTAGTGGTGTAATATATGTTTTGAATTCAAAAGAGTGAGAAACGAAAGTAATCACTAAGGACTTAAATTAAAATGTTGTATATATAAAAAATAATTAAAATTATATTTATATTAAATAATAAATATACATTAGAATTATATTTATATTAAATAATAATAAAAATTATTACAATTATATTTACACTTAAAAATAAATTAAAATTTTTTAAAAATTAATAGAAAAATAAAAACAAAAATTTTCTCACCTCCTTGAGGATCCAATTATCAACGAAACTCATACCCTCCAATATCAAAGAATCCAAATTTAGACTAAAGGGATCTTAAATAGCCATTTGTTGGTGAAATCTAAATAAGTTTTCACATTTGACATTTTAGTTCCATTATACTATTTAAGTAACCAATGACATCATCCATAGTAAACTAATGTGGTAAATCATAAAGTGTGCTACACAACTGGTGGAATCAAAACCTTTTCCACGTATGTGAGTTATGTTTCCCTCTTTTTTGGTTCAAAACCTATGTGAGTCATGCTAAATCATAAAGTATGCTACTCTGTAATTTTATATTAGATGTAGAATCAGAATCATATCGTTATCACGACTTTTATTTTATAAGATACCTTGCATAAAGTCATCTCTTATAGATTACAAAATATTTATACAATCCATCATTTAGATACTTCTTAGATCCAACAATACGTAAATTCTATATATATAAGATGAAAAGTTTGATTAAGACTGGGATTTAGTAAAGTATAACTTAATTAAATAAAAGGTAGAATAAGGAAGACTTAATTAAATAAGTTTAATCAAGAAAATTTAAGACATAAATTAGATTTATGAAATCTAATTAGAGATGTCTTAATATAGGAATAAAGATAAGAATGTCTTATAAACATAATGTCTATTTGTAGACATGGTCTTAGGAATATTATTAAATAAACCCAAATAATTGTATTTAAAAAATTAAATAAATTATTTGTTAATTATTTAATTAATTATTTAATAAAATTTACAGGAAGTAAACATTTTTTATTTGGTTAGAAAATTTAATTATAAATTAAATTATCTAACATTTAAATTAAGGGATTAAGCTAAAAACGCTAATTATCAATTCAAGAGAGTTTAGTTGTGAACTACTCCAAGTTGGGCTTACTAATGGGCTAGGTGCACAAAACAGCTATCTTTAGTGTGTTGTTGGGCTGAAAGATTAATAAGTTAACAGTAAGACCTTGAATAAGCTAATTAAAATAGTTTTAATTAGATCTAAGAAACATTTTAAAGTAGTGCCACTTTCTGTGTATGTTAGTAATAGGCTCGGTTGACCCATTAGTTAAGCCTAGCCTAATTATCAGTGTATTAATGTATATTATTAGGTTGAATTGACTGATCTAAGGTTTCTAACAAACCTAGGCATTAATCTGTAGACTTCTTTATAGAGGGTAATGCAACCCTTCAGCTTTCTTGAGTAAGTGTAATCTTGAGTTTTTGAGTGATCTGGAACTGGTTTTGATCACAATGAAAGTAGAAAAATAGTTTTCTATTTTAAAGGAATAAATCAAGATAAAAATCAAGATTTTAGTCTAGTTTATTAGGATCTACGCATAACACTAATTTCTTATGGAGTCAAGTTTTTCTTTTTCTTGGCACAATAGGTGTGGAAATTATTCCTATATCACTCTAGATATGAACCTGTTGGCTATATATCTTTTGGCCTTAAGAAAATAACGAATTAATCTAGCCATGGTGTGTTCGCGTAAGGATCTATATACTTAGAGTTAAGAGTCTCTAAGTAAGCATGATTTCAATCATATTTATATTTTAAACTGCTATTCGATCACATGTACATCTTTTCCTAGGATCTTAAGAAAATCTAAGTATTTTTGTGTTTACTTTCTGTTGTGTATGTTTAATTTTGATTAAATTTTTTTGCTTATATTGATAAGCATAAGCCTGAGATTTCCTTTTAGTGGTATTAGAGCCTAAGTTTTGTAGATTACATATAGTTTAGCATGCTAGTTTTTCGTGATAATCAACATAATTATTAGTGTGTCAATTTGATGATTTTTTTGGTAGAATCTTGAAAAATTATTTTTCTTTTTTTTTTAATATGGACACCATGTATTACTGGGCTTTAATCATGAAATCATGTTCAAAAGTGTTTAAATAATTGACTAAAATTGTTTTAATTAATTATGATTAAAGTGCTAATACATTTTAAGCTTTTTTGGTTGTTTTAATGCTATTTTGATCCACTGCTTTGATAAAAAATTAAAGCAAGTGTCTCCATTTTAATATTTAATTCTTCAACATGATAATCCAAGTTTATTTTCAATATTAATTAGTTAAAAATATGATTTTACTAATTAAATTGTTATTAGTGTAATCAATCAATGTTTTGGTGTTGACTAGTGCTAGGATAGCTCATTTTGGTGTTTTGATGGTGCTAGAATTTTTAGCTTCCATTACTACGACTTTTTTCCATGTTTTTCCACCATGAAAGTGTCATGAATTGTTCATTATACTTTCTAGAAAAATTAGGTTAAAAGTGGAGTTCAAAACATTTTAATTCCAAGCTATATTAGGTGCATTAAATGTATGTTGGAAACTAAATCTTAGTGAGACTAGGAAACCCAATGCACCACCTTCTCCTATTAGGAGTAGGATTCATGCAACTTGGATTTTCTTGAAATTTTAAGTCTGATATGATCAGATCAAGATAGTCAAAAAAATTTTTTAAAAAATCTAAATGTTAGCAAGAGGTTGGCATAATCACCTTCTTGAAATGCTGAGTTCCATCTAGACTCCTAGTTATCGTCAGACACCTAATTATCCAATGCAATAATTTCATAACTATGTTTAAGACATGGATTGGATAATGAAGTAAACATGGTATTAAAATTTAATTAAATTGTTTAAAAAATATATTTAATTTAAATGATTTATCCTAATTTGATTAGGATTTGCTCTAATATGATTAGAAGAAATGTAAATCATGTAAAAAAATTTGTTTTCTTAATTAAATTAAATATAGATCAATTACTAAGACTTTAGAAAAAAATTTTGAAAACAAGTTTCCTAAATGGTTTAAGAAATATTATATTTGTCCAAATTAAGATAAAGTTTTATAAAAGTTAGATAGTGTCCTCATTAAGACAAACTACCTAAAAGTTTGGCAATGTTCACTTTAAGACAATCTTCCTAAATTTTAGGAATTTAATTAAAAAATTGAAATTATGAAATAATTTGATAAATCATCTCAGATTGTTTGATGAGGTTTATGCAAATGATACATAAGATCACCTAAGTGATATTAACTATGCTTATATTAATTCATTCTTAGAATATGATTATATTAGCTTGAGGATGATTATGGACTAGACCTTAGTATGGCTAGGTTATGGATAGTTGAATTTTTCTTATAAGTAATGTTTGCAAACCTTGCCTTCTTTTTAATTTCGGGTTGTAAATGATCTTTTCACCTAATTACCCTCGAATGTAACTTAAGGTTTTTTGTAAAGACATGTAACCATTATATAGGACTTGTAGATTTAGATTTAGGTTAAAGATTAAAATTTATGTAGACTTAAGATGTCAAGAAAATGATGCCAAAAGGAAAGGACCAAGAATATCATCATCAAGATTTATGAAGATGTTGTATCATATCCTTAGAAATTTGACCAGCTAGTTTCCTAATGGCTTAAGGAAACTTGATAGATAAAGTCATAATCATCCTAGTAGATTGCATGCGTTAGATTTATTTTTGAATTCATATATATATATATATATATATATGTCACATATGATTGAATGGATTTTAAGCATGCCAATCAAACAAAGCAATGAGATCTAGGTTAAATGATTAAAAATCCTTTCTAAAATATTAAGTCAATGCCTAAACATGATTGGTCGCCTTCCCTTCGTCATAACAAGATACCAGATTTCTTGCTGCGGGTGATTTGTTGAGTTGCTCAAGGTCTTTTCTACCTAAATTGCTTGAGTTATAAGTAATGGGTCTCACTCAATTATTATTGTATAGCTCCAATGTATCACATTTGACTATATGACTTTGAAGGCAATGGTTAGTTTAAATGCATATGATGCATTTAGGTAAAGAGTTATCACCTAACTGATCTGGGGGTTGCATAGAGATGCAATCAGTAAACTAAGTTACGTACCTAATTAGTTTTCTCATGATTCGTTGAGTCTCTCAAGATTGTGTAAAGGTGAAAGAAGTGCCTAGCTTAAGATTCAAATGTTGAACTTCTTTACTTATGGTTGAGACCTATAATCTCAATAAAATAATAAGGATAATCGTTAAAGTTGTAAAACCTTACTTAATGATTGAAATGCAAAAATATTAACTATAAAATTTTTTTGTTCATAATGGATATAAACACAACATGACTAATACACTACTGCTAAGTGACATACATGATGCCAATAAGCTTAATAGGCCAGAATCCATTGACTAAGCCCACGTTGAATGACATATCCAAGAATAACCTAATAGGTTAAAGGCAGTATATCAAGTTCATATTGATGACCTTGATTGAGCCATATTCTGATGATAACTGGTATGACACTTGAACTCCTCAATGAACAAGTAGCTATTTAAGCTTATGAACTCATCTAAAACCTTAAAGAATTATTTCATAAGAAAAAATCATAATGAAAGGTTCAACATCCCTAAGGAATTGTTCCTAAGTAAGATGTCAAGAAGTTGCCTAATTAGGCCTTATATGATAGGATGTATTCCAAGACTTCAGCCCTTTAGATGGATCATGATCAATGCATTATACATATACTTTCTTTTGAAGAAAGACAAAGGAAATGATAAAGAAATATGCCAACATTATGGATAGCTAGATTAAAAGAGTAAATATTGCCAGGAAAATTTTGATATAATCAAAATCAAGAAACTTATAAAAGTTTCAATATTAGATATAAATTGAGATTAATTCATTTTTGTTGATATATGATACCTAGAAGTTAGGCATAAATATGTATGACATATCGTAAGGCTTAAATGAAAGAAGTAGTGAAGATGAACTATAGGTAATGGCAACTATGTTAATATTGATAAAAGCTTGACTTCTTGATTAATGTTTTTGCAACATAATTTTAATTTATTTGTAAACATAAAATGTTTATTTTGGCATTTACATACCAGTTAAGGATTATTCATAGCACAATGTCGAGCTTAGATTCAGTCCTCATTGAATAAATCATTAATCATAGAATCTGTTCTATGTTATTATCATATTATTCTTAAACATGTAACTTCAAATAGAATTAAGAATACTAAATGGCCTATGACTTATAAGATTCAAAATTAATTTTTGAATCTGATTCCCATTAAACCTGTACATGTAAGATTTAGTGGGAGGCATTTACGGTTCTCTAAAAGTTAAAGATCATCATTTGACTTAGCGATTAATAGCCATGATGTTAAATATACAATTATTTGGAAGTGTTCCAAACTAGAGAGGATGGCATGTTTATACCATAAAGGTTATAAACAAACTCTTTTGTTTAGGCTCAGAAAAAAGAATTACATTTGGATCATTAGTTTACAAGCTAATAAAAGATACTTGTAGTTGTTAAAGTAACAACCGAGCCATATGATTGGAATCTGGGTCTCATTATAATTTAAATAGTTAATGACTTTGATAAAGAGATTATCATGAATAACTTTGTCCAAGTTAAGACATAATTGCTAATCAAAAGAGTTTGGCATTGGATGCATTAGTGATTAGTATCTACCTTAGAGCTAATCAACTTGTATGAGGCATATATAAGTTAATAATGTGAACCAAGCACTTTAAATTATGATTCAAGGTTTTCCTTCTTATTAGGGCATTAATGATGCCATGCAAATACTAATTAGGTCAAACCTATAAAACATAATAGCCTTGCAAAATTAGTAATGAGTTACGACAATGAGATCTTTAAACAATAAAATTGTGTTTAATCATCATATTGTTAAAATAAGGTGTTGATAATGCATAAAGAGTAGCATATGCTAAGCATCCACATATTTGATGCATCCAACTCTTTGATCTCATAGAAATTAAAGAATAAGGATACTTGGAAATAGCATATAAGTGCTTATTTGGTAGAAAAAGTTCATTGAACATGGCCTATATAAGAACTCTATTTGGTATAAGTCATTCAAGTGTCTATGGAATATGTTCCTATATGTCTATCGTGTATATTAGTCTTTAAACTTGTAAAAGTAGGTCATCTTATATGGGAAGTGTCATGATTTGATTCCATCGCTAATAGATTCATGATAGATAGATGCTTATGCCAGGGTCATTTTAGGTATGACATAAACCATAGAAGGTGGATGAGTGATCTAGAGAGGATTCACCACTCCAATTGAAATCGGAGACATATCTCATTTATTTTAGCTTCAATTAACTTGATAAAGTCATTGGCCAATGCATGATAAATTTAGAAAATATTGTTTCTCTAAATCCTTGAGGTTAACAATAAGCTACAGCAACTAATATAGATTGATACATAAATAGACATTGAGCCATGTTCATGGTCTTTTTGAGATATTTGTTAAAAGGATCGATTTACATTGCAAGGCTGGTTACTAAAAGGTTTCTCTAAGGTCATATTGACTCTTGGGTGGTCATGATATGTTTCTAAATCCCACACTCGATCTATGAATGTAACTAATAAGATTTGTTATATTTATTGCTCACATGTTGGGAACCTATTGGGTCATACACAACAAGATAATCTATTGGATTAAAATCGAGATTTAGTTAGGTATATGTAGAATAAGAACTTGATTCAATAAGTTCAATTAAGAATAATTTAAGACATAAATTAATCTAACTAGAGATGTCTTAATATGGTAATAATGATAAAAATGTCTTATCAGACAATGTTTATTTGTAGACATGGTCTTAGGGGTATTATTAGATAAAGCCAAATAATTATATTTGAAAAATTAAATCAATTATTTGATAATTATTTAATTAATTTTTAATAATATTTAGATGACGTAAAATTATTTTACTTAAGTTAGAAAATTTAATTATGAATTAAATTATCTAAAATTTAAATAAAGGCCAAAATCGTAATTATCAAGTCAAGAGAGTTTAATTGTGAACTACTTCAAGTTGGGTTTGCTAATGAGCTAGGTGTATGGAATAGCTATCCTTGGTGTGCTATTAGGCTAAAATATTAATAAGTTATCACTAAGGCTCAATGTTGGACAAGCTAATTAAAATAGTTTTAATTGGGCTCTAGAAAATACCTCAAAGTGACTCCACTTTCTAGGTATGTTAGAGATAGGCTTGATTGACTCATTAGTTAAGCTTAGCCAAATTACAAGTGTATTAATATACATTACTGGATTGAATTGGCTGATATAAGGTTACAAGAAACCTTAAGCATCAAACCTTAGATTTTTCTAAAGAGGGCAATGCAACCTTCAGCTTCTTTGAGCTAGTTGTTGCAATCTTGAGTTTATGAGTTATATGGAATTGCTTTTTATCACAACAAAAATAGAAAATTAGTTTTTTATCTTAACAAATAAATTAGAATGAAAACTGAGATTTTAGATTGGTTTTCTGGGATCTGTGCAAAATAACTATTTCCCTACAAAGCTATTTTTTCCTCTTAACATAATAAATGTGGGAATTATTCTCGAATGGCTTTAGACCTGAACTTGTTGGCTATATATCTTTTGGTTGAGGCTTGAAAGGCCGTATGGATAGCACCAAAAAACTATTAAACCTTATGAAGGCTCTAATAGCTATTTGTATGGATCACCATTAGAGGCAAAACACTCACACTAATTTTGGCTTTGAAAAGATATCAAAGCAATCAAGCCGTGTGGTATTCATGTAGGGATCGGTATGCTTAGTGTTATAAGTCTTTATGTAGGTATGATTTCTATTCAGATATATGTTTTAAACTATTATATATCACATGTACATCTCTTTCTAAGGTTCTGAGGAAATTAAGGTATTTTTGTGTTTACTTTCTACTGTGTGTTGGAATTTAATTAAATTTTTATGTTTATATTGATAAGCATAAGCTCCAAATTTACTTTGATTTTTCCCTAGTTTACCTATCGTTTTCTTAATGCCTTTCATTAATTTTTTTTCAATTTTCAATTGAGTTTACTATAAATTTAGTAAAAGCATAACTAGTTTCTTTTCATTTAAATTTGATTTATTTTAGTTTTAGGTAAAATTTTTATTAACTCGATAAACAATGTCCTATGTACTTCAAAAAAGAAGTTTGTGTGGAATAATTAAAGGACATCTTTTAATATCAGATCCTTATTAAACCCTGAGCTTTTAAAGATTTGGCATAGAAAACCATCACGACTAGGGGCTTTGTTTCCAGTCATGACAAAGATGGTGATTGACATTACTAAAATAGCTTGCATGTCATCTGAGAATGATACTTGCAAAAGTTCCCTCAACAGTTCATCAGGGAAGTTAATGAAATTAGTATCAGATGTTGCCAATGTTTACCAAAAAAATTGACAACTTCTATTGATGTTTGACTGAAATATTTAATTTATTGCCCTTAGCATCATACAAGGACCTAACAATGCTTGTTTTTTTGTTTAGCTAGCACCTATCTACGAAAGACGTTATTGCATGCCCTTAAACCAATCAGATTATGACTTGGGATATATAGTCAATTTAACTACATACCTGTTTCTAGCTTAAGTAACCCAAGATTTTCTTTTGTGTTATTGGTAGATTGACTATCATGAACCACTAATTGGATGAGGCCTATGAAGCTTAGAAGGATTTGCAAAGAAATTATAAAGTTTTGCAGTTACAAGATCCCTAAGCATCAATAAAAGTTCCTCAAAATGATCCTAGTCATTGTATTGCCAAGATAGTGCATTGGTAATGCTTAAATACAAGCACTTGCTGTGCCTTCTTACTTATGAAATAAGCAATCAATCTCATAGGTTGAAGTATACGAGCTACTTAGGATGGCATGAAAGTGCCTATTTTATGGAAAGAAGTTTAGTAAACATAGCTTATATGAGAACTCTAATTGGTATTAGTCCCTCTAGTGTCTAAGAAATCTTATGGGCCAATCGTGTATGGAGTCTTATGTGTTAATCGTGTATGAAATCTTAAGTGTTTTCGAAATTTCACTTGTCGATCTTTAAACTTGTGATACCAAGTCATCTTATATAAGTAATGTCATATTTAGAGATTATCAAAAATGGTTCCACAAGGATGGATATGGCTTCAATGAAGTGCAACGTGAGTGTTGCTTAAATTCATACATTATTCATCCTTGGAAGTTAATTTTTTGAGGTTTCCATTAGCTATTCAGCTTGTGGGGTGGAAACTACATTTTGTCAACTTTTGGTGAAACGGTGGAAATGAAGGCTTGTTTATTAAGATTTCAAAGCTTTGCTGGATATTTGGTTTAAGAAAGTCAATCCTTAGAAGGCGCATGTTGTCGATTAAGATTATTTTGTTTAGTTAAGGCTTGCAAGTGTCCCCTTTCATCGGTGGATAGAAAATGTCTTCAAAGTAGTCAAAAAACTATAGGGTTCATATGGTCTACCACTAATAGCATTCGCGGGATGCATATATTTGATATTGCTAGAATTTTACTTCCTATAAATGACTATTCAATCATTACTTCTTTTATTTAAGCATTTTTGTTAATGTATGGTGAAGCTAGTTTGGAAGTATTAGAAGGAGAAAAAGCAACGTTAAACAAGTTTTTTTTGGGGGGTTGAATTCAAGTCCAATAGTAGCAAGAGCTTGTTTCTAAAGACGAAGACCCAAATTCTGTTAGATCTAATCTCAGGAATAATATAATTGGACTGCTGATTTAAGTGTAGGGCCCTTGATTTAGTTTATTATTTTGAAACTCTTAACTCGTAAAAACATTTTTATTTTTTGAAAACCAAGTGTCCAAAATTTGTCAACTTTTCTCAAGTAATAATATCCAATTCTTTAAAAAAAAGTAATATAAATAAATAATTTCATAAAACCAAAATCATTTTTAAATATCGAATATTAAAATCAATAATAAAATAGAATAATAGGGTGCTCATTCTTTTCCACACATAATCGACTTTTGAATTTATATAATTCTAGTTTATAAATAGACTTTGAGATTCAGTTGTGAGGGTTTTGAAAATCGTAAATCTCTATAGGTGATTAATTACACATAGTCCAAAAAGATTAGTGACAACTTATTTGCATGGTAATTTCATGGTGACTAGTAAACCCCTAAAAAATTAATTTTTAAATCTGATGCGCTCAAGATTCGCATCCTAGGCTAATTGCTATAGTGACAATTCGAGGATTACATTCTAAATTTGAAAATTGTAAGATTTTGTCATGTGAGGCCATAAATTAATAAATTTATCAGGTGTATTATGTTAATTTGGATGTAGTTTGGATAGAATTAGCATTTAAAGAGGAGAGAATTTTTTTTCTTCTTATTAGGAATTAATTGAAAGAAAGGGTTGTTCTTTGGCTGGAGTTTCATGCTTTTTCTTTTAATGGATTTTGGATTGTCGGATACAAATTAGTGAAGGAAGTAATGGTAGCAATGTTTTTTTTCCAAGTCTTAGAAGATGTGAGAGTCAAACTCAAACTTTTGATTAATAATTTAGGTTTCAAATATTAAGTTTGATAGATAAGGCAAATTGTAGACTCTATTTTCTGTGGTTGAGTTTAATCTAGCAGTTTTGAGTTAGATTTTGTTCTTATCATCTATGAAAGGATTTTTTTTAAAAAAAAGATATTTGCAGATTTTGATTTCTTTAATTTGTAAGAGTTTTGATTCGTTGATATTGCAATCATAAAGTTATCTTGGCTGGAGTTTCTTGGAATTTTCATTTTTGTATCTTTGTTTAAAAGTTCCTTTAGCTTTTTGCTAGTTGTGTAGCCTTTGATATGATAATAATACTAGACAATTGTTATTGTGATCTCATGTAATCATCTATTCTTTTAGGAGGATTGCTACACATATTCATTTAAGAAATTTATGTTAAACATAATTTTGTTAATTTTAAAGACTTAAATGAAAAAAGAAATTTAATTCTTTATAAGGTATAATAATTATTTTTTAAAAAAAGTACATGAGTGCATCATTTGAATACAATATGTTAATTGGTTTTGTTTTAAGTGTGGAGCCAATATAGGCTTACCTGTTGTGGCAACACAAGCAACAAAAACTCCTGTAAAAGAGATCCATATGATATATATTTTAATTAGACTGCTAAGAAAAAGGAATATCTATTTTTTTGAATATATATAATATATATATATGATTAATAAACGAACCTGGATAATCATCAGTCGTGCTAAAGTCGCGCTAAAAGACATATACGAAACTGTAGCCATATATATCATAAATGGAACCAGCAAATAATAAAAGCTACAATAATATTTTATCTGCCTTAGTTAGAAGCAAACGTCATTAAACAGTTGGGAATAAAATATTTGTGAGAATATTCATTGGAAAGGATAAGAATTTAATAATCAAAAGAAAGTATAAACTTTATTACATCGAGCAAAGCACATATATCCTACCGGAAGAACTACCATACGGTAACCAATATATATGGAAGCCCATTAGTAGCTTTTGGTAAATACCATAAATAGTCATGCTTGTGATATTCAGAAGCAAGCTTGGAAAAGGAACCGTGGCTTTGATTATGCGTGACTCATCCAAATAGGAAAGAGGTATGTTTCCATCTAAAAGATAAAGGTAGGTGCCCGATGAGAAAATGCTGCTGTTGCTGCAAGGAGTTGCATCAACATACGGCAAAGAGTTAACCGACGTCATGTAAACAAGAAGATACGAAATATTGCCCCAAAAATACTGGCTGTTTTGCTCAGAAAAACCACTTGCATAGGTAGAAAGGGAACTTCAAGGAATGGAGCAGTTATTGCTTGCTAGGCTGGCGTCGACAAGTCCAGTTGTTTGGTTAACATAAGAGATCTCTTGGACTTAGAATTTGCTATTTGATTCTAGAAGGGCTTGGTTATTGACGCGAATCAGTTAAAGGCTGGGTCACCGAACTCATGTGGCTGGCTTTTCAATCAAAAAGGGAAACCGATGTTAATGTCTCCACAGAAAAAAGAGTCGTAAAGCCTGTTTTCCCTTCAACCAATGCAAGTCTTCGGGTATGAAGAAAAAACAAGGGTAGCCATGATGAGCCAACGATTATCATCCTTAAATTTGGGTGGCATACCTAAA
>JBBYHO010492492.1:0-22186 GCA_038382025.1 Adansonia gregorii
AAATTTGTATCATATATAAAAATTTTTCATATTTAAATTATATCAAATTAATATAAAAATTTTTATTTTTAATGTAAAATTAAAGCAACAAAGATAAAAAAATTTAACATAAGTTTTAAGTCCTTTTTATTTATCAAATAATTTTAGTGTTAAAAAATCAGATCGAACCGAATGAACTAAGAATCGATGACCTATTTGGTCCGGTACATATCACCAAGCCAAGGTATTTTTGAATTGGTTTCATCTGTTAAATAACTAGTAAAAAAGCTAAAAAACAATAAAAATCAATTTTAAACTTATATTTTATTAATATGTTATTAAATTTGAAATTTTAACCCTTTTAAATATATATTAAAAATCACGCCACTTAATCAAATACATATTCTTATTAAATATTTATTATATTTAATACTTATTTACTATTAAAATTGTATATTTAATATTTAAATTATTTATTTAATACAACTGACTAGTTTAACTGGTCCAACCATTTGGATCGGTTAAACCGGTAACAGAAGGTTTCATTAATTTTACCTTTGGTCTGGCTTTTTAAACATTGAATAACTTTGTTTACTTTTTAAAATTTTTGAAAAATTAAAACCTCAAATTAAACAAATTGAATTTAAACCTTAATTTTTTGTTAAATAAATTTATTTAATAAAAGTTCAAATTCTTTTCTTATAAATTGTGATACGATAAAGAATATATCTCTTAAATACTTACACTAAATTATGATTATAATTGTAGTAAGTAAGGGTTGTATCCACGAAGATTATTCTTAATTTATAAGTTATTGAACCTAATATGACCAAACAAATAAAAAAGACATCACAAGAGAAATAAACTAAATTTTGATAAGGGTTGATGGTATTAAGATGCAAATATAATAAAAAAGAGTAAAAATAAAACTGAAATTTAAAGAAATAGAATAACAAGTGATAATAATGATGAAAAGTATGCTTAAGAAATCATTCACCACCACTAAACATTAACTATGAATCAATATCAAAATTATCTTTAATTACCTCTTGAAACTATTAACCTTAGATAGCAACAAGTTCTGTGACCCCATCTTTCCTTAGTTTGTCGTTAAATAAAACAAGCTCTGTTTAATCCTTAATTATTAAATAACCTAGAATAAGCTCTTTAAATTTAATTTAATAAAAGCTTTAATATAAAAAAGATAGGTTGTTTTAAGCCATAAACACACAAGCTCGGATCATTTAACTTGATTTATGTTCCATATCATAATTAAAAAAATTTAACTATAATCATTGATTATAAACTACTACTAATGAATAGGAAAAATAAGACAATTATGAATTAAGATTCTTAATCTAGCAATAAACAATTATCAAGGTCCATTTAGTTGGGTAACTAAACAAATCAAGATAGAATTATAAATAATTTTTATGGAAGAACATAAGTAATTTCAATAGATAATTACTTAATAATTCTGAAAATCAATTATAAAGTCATGTCTAAGGCTTTGAAAACACCCTTAACCATAAAAAAAAAACTTAGTTAAACATGTTTGATGTGTTTAATAACAGATTTGTAAAAAAGAAGTAAGAAAAGAAAAGAAAGAGAGAAAGTAGAAACTCAGGTATAGTTATCTCCTTCTCTTCCTGTTAGTCTTCTCTTTATTCTATTATTTTAGTTCTCCTTCCTATGCTTCTAGCCTTTTCTTAATTTTGATTTTTTTCCCATGAACGCTTAGGTTAAGCCTCTATCTATAATGGCTTAAGGAAAACCTTAGATAAAGTTGGAAAATCCTATTCAAAGTAAGAAATATGAATGTCACTTTAACATTAGATTTGGTTGACCTATTCTTCTACTTTTAAGGCAAGTATCTGCTTGTTACTTAAAGTGTAAGAATTAAGTTTTTGCTAAAGAATTTGATCTTTTTAAGTCCAACATCTTCTTCCATCTTATAATTATGATATTGTAAGATCATTAACATCCTCATTAACATGTTTTTGCTTCATTCTCCAAAATAAATCAAAAATTGAAAAACAAACATAGATAACAAAAATAAAGATAGAAAACATAACAAAAGCTAACAATCTAATGTGCATAAAATGTATGATTTTTGAACTTATCAAATTTTCGCTACGCTTAGCTTTGGCTAGTCCTCGAGGAATATAAAATAAAAACGAAGTAAGAAAGTTTATCTCATCAACTTTCGTAGGAAATCAATATGGCACTTAGCTAGTGACACAAGCCTTTAAACCTCTAGGTGTCCATAATAAACAAGTTTAGTCTTGTTAAGGTTTACTAAAACCATACCACAAACACTAAAAATATAAGAAAAACTAAAATATATTAAAATAGTTAGTCCCTATCCGTCTAAGAAAAATCAAAAACAAAAATTTGACAAGTCTTATAAACTAGTCAATGGCTTAAAAAATTTTAATAAAGAATCATGCTTGAATTTTTATGGTTTGAGTTAAGCCAACCTTATCATGAAATATCTCAATCAAAATAAAGCACATTAAAGCTTAGTTTCAATTCTTACATAGGATACTCTAATGACATTCACTCAACATTGTAGTCGTAAAGTGTTTGCACTCTATCAATCTAAAAGAACAAGTAATCATGAGGCCACATAAGAAAATAACTTGGATTTATATGTATAATCAATCATATAGGCTTAAAACTCACTAGGATGTTTATATAAGTTGATCTTAAGTTTAAACATGCTTATTTCTCAATTAACACATCATATTAACATTGGTTTATGAAGAATGATGTAAGCATAATTCTCATGAAATTCTTTTCACTAACAATTGGTTTTATACCTACTCAGTTCATGTCTCATCATTACAATGAAAAGAATTAAAACACATCGATAAATAAAATATTATCTAAAAACTCAAACTAAAACAAACTAAAATGATCTAAACACAAAACAAACAACAAAAATGAATAACAAAAGAAAAGGAAAAAGAAAGAAAATCTGATTATAGTTTGTTGGCGAGCTTTAATCCAATAGGTTGCCACCTATTAGCATTTGGTTTATTGTTTTCAAATTAACTTGCAACCCTTCTTAACATTTGAAAATCTTCTAGCATAAGGTTCTTCCTCATTATAATTTTCGATGCATCCTTGCTCATTTTTTCAAAAATATTAAAGTGTATAATCTCACCATCGAACTTCATAGTTAGGATATAATTATAGAAATCTATTTTAGTGCAGTAGTTTTCATGAATGGTTTCTTTAAGAGTAATGATGTTGGCAAAGATAATGACCCTTTCATCTCAAGAACATATACATCAACAAGGAAAACCAACTCATTCACCTATACTAAAACATCCTCTAAAACAATAATTGCATAAGCATTGGATTGATCAATGAGTTCAATAACAATTAGTTTCCCTGAGTGGACCAAATTTAAAAAAGCATAAACAGAATAAGACGTAATATTAATAGATGTTTCTAAATCTAACATGGTTTTTTCAAACTTGTTGTTTCTAATAGTGTATGGTACAATGAGACTTTTTGGATCTTCCAAAACAGTAGGTGCATTTTTTACCCATACTTATTATCTCATTACCTTGAATTTGCATTTGGCGGTGCATAGCTTTTTGAGGAATTTTAGATAGTGTGGTACTTGTTTAATAGCATCTAACAAGGGTATGTTCACTTGTACATTGTGAAAGGTTTCCATATTCTTTTTTTCTTTGATATGCCTCCTTTTTGGACTTTACAAATATACTAGGAAAAGGTGGAAAAGAAACATTAGTAGAAATAGGAATCTTAGAAGTTACCTTAGGTGCTGAAGTACGCTTAATAGGAATTATGGCTTCATTATCCTCAAGAGTTGAATAAATTTTCTAATTTATCTTATCCTAAGGTTTTCTTGCTCTTTGTGGTGCCTCCTCAAAACATCTCTCACTCCTTAAGGTTATAGTGCTAGCATTCTCTTTTAGGCTAATCACAGTTTGGGAAGAGGGTTTTCTAAATCCTTTTGCCTCTAATTTAGTCATGCTACAAGCTAATAGACTCATTTGCATTTTCAAATTCTTAATGGTTGTTCTTATTTCCTGTTGAAATTTCAAAAAGTTGCTAGCCAAAGATTTAACCATATCCCCAAGAGATGTACTTTGGTTGCGAGTCATGTGTTGTGGCTAAAATTGATTCTGTAGTTGAGGCCTTGGTTGAGTGAAGCTGGGTGGACAATTGTAATTTGCAATGAGAGTAATAATCTCATGAATAGCTAAGATTATAATGGTTCCTCCATCCAACATTTTAAGTGTTTGAAAAATGATCATACTTTTGTCTTTGTATCCGTTGTTGCCTTTGAAACCCTTTTAGAGCATTACTTTATTCTATATTATTCTCTCGTAAGGATGGGCATATATTGGTTGGATGATCCACCATAAAACATACTCAACACTTTATTGATTATTGAACATTACCTATGGCCATTTGTTAAATTAGATAGCAAGATTGGCTATTTTTTTTTCAATGTTTAATGTAATACCAACTTCATTTATATTCCTTGGTTACAAATTTGATTGATTGCTAAACTGTTGTGAATTGGCTGCCATATTAGCTATCAAGGTCTTTCCTTCAATTGCTGTTTTATTCACCAAAGCTTATTGGGATAAATCCTATATAAATATATTGGATTAGGAGTTGATCATTGATTTAGTGATGAGCACAACTTGCATATAGCTTTTTGAATTATTCTAAACACTCATACAAAGATTTTCTCTTGTATTGTTGAATGCTACAGATTTTTTTCTAAATATTAGCAGCCTTAGATGCAGGAAAATATTTCTTTGAGAATAATCTTTTCATCTTATTCCATGTAATGATGGTCTTGAAAGGCAAATAATAAAGCCATTCTCTTGTAGAATCAGTTAAAGAGAATGGAAAGACTCTCAACTTGATTTACTCTTCAAAGATACTAGCTAGTTTCATGCTTGAGCATATAAAATAAAACTCATTAAGGTGCTTATTTGGATATTTGCTAGCAAAACCCTAAAAATTTGGGAGAAAATGGATCATACCAGATTTGAGCTCAAAAATAATATCAAGTTCAAAATATTCATTGCATAGCGATTGTTGATCCAAGTTTGAAGCTACTAACTTTTCAAATGTTTGATAGTTTCATCTTATCTCACCTTTTCGAATTGAAATGTTTTAAATCCTTATTTGATTTATGATAAGAGGTTGTAAATTCTAAGATCCTTCGAAGCTTATTTTGATTTATCTCTATCTTGAAAAGCTCAAACATTCAACAAAGAGAACATGAGAGAAAGAAAAAATAATTAAACTAAAATTAAAAACAAATAATATAATCCAATAACAAATAAATTGAAGTAAACAATTCCCAGAAAATAGTGCCAAAATTAATATATGAATTTCTTAAATTTTTTTTGCTAAATTATGGTTGTTATTATGTATAGTGTTAAGCAAAAGTTGTATCTACAAAGATTGTTCTCAAAGTTATAAGTTATTGATGCAATAGTCTAACCTAATATAACTAAACAAATTAAAAAGACTTCACAAAAGAAATAAACTAAACTTTTATAGGGGATTGATTTTATTGAGATGCAAATAAAATAAGAAAACTTTAAAGTAGAAGATTGAAGGAAATAGAATAACAAGTGGCAATAATAATGAAAAGTATGGTTGAAAAATCATTCGCCACCATTAAACATAAAACTATGAATCAATTTTAGAATTATTTCCAATTACCTCTTAAAACTCCCAACTGTAGATAGTAACAAGCTCTGCTACGCTAATTTTTCTTTAGTTTATCGTTAAATAGAACAAGCTCTCTATTTAATCTCTAAATATTAACTAACATAGAATAAGCTTTTTACATTTAATTTAATAGAAGCTTTAGGATAAGAAAGATAAGTTGATTTAAACAGCACACAAAAGCTTGGATTATTTAACCTAGGTTTTGTTCTATATTACAATCAATAAAAATTTGACCATAATCATTGACCGCAAACTACTACTAATGAATAAAAAAACAACACAATTACGGATTAAGATTCCTAATCTAGCAATAAATAATTATTCAGGTCTACTGAGTTATGCACCTAAAAATATCAAGATAAGAACCATAAACAATTTTATGAGAAAAAAACATAAGCTATTTCAGTAGGTAATTATTGAATAATTATAAAAATCAATTACAAGGTCATGTATAAGGCTTTGAAATCACCCTTAACAAAAAAAAAAAAAAAACTTAGTAACACATGTTTGATGTAATTCATAAGAAAAATCCAGCAAGAATGTAAGAAAAAAAAAGAAAAGAGATAATAAACTTAGTTATGGTGCCTATTTGTAATCTTTTATGCTTCCTCTTAGTCTTATCCTTGTTCTCCTCTTTTAGTTCTCTTTGTTATGCTCTTAGCCTTTTCTTAATTCTAATTTTTTTCTCCCTTTCAATGCCAAAGTTAAGTCTCAATTTATATTGGCCAAATGAAAACCTTAAATAAAGTTGGAGAACCCTATTCAAAGTAGGAAATTTAGATGTCACTTTCATAGTAGATTTTGTTAACCTATTCTTATGCTTTTAAGGCAAATATCTACTTGTTACTTTGAGTGCAAGAATCAAGCTTTTATCAAATAATCTAATCTTTTTAACTCAAAGATCTTCTTCTATCTTATGATTCTGATATTATAAGTTCATTAACATCCGTATTAACATGTTTTTACTTCACTCTACAAACTAAATCTGAAATTGAAAAACAAACATAAGTAACCAAAATAAAGATAGAAAATATAACAAAAACTAAGAATATAAAATGCATAAAATGTGTTGAACTTATCAAAATTGATAAGTCTTCTTAATAGTAAAAATTTTACAACTATAATTTAGAAATTTAGTGAATAACAATAAACATTTTGTTTAGTTTAAAAGATTATTCACATTTACGCTTATAAACAAGATATTATAATATATAAATTTGTTAAATTTAATCTTTATGCCTTTATCATAATTAAAGAGTTATTTGATAAATTAAAACTAAAAGGATAAAATGTTAAGTATTTAATTTAGAGGCACTTAATTTATATTATAATAGCTATTCAGTATGTTACTAAAATTAAATACAAAATATAATTATTTGATAACAGTAAACTTTGATTTTAAAAATTATTCATTTTCATAATTTGACTATTTTTATTATAATATTTTATATTATTCTAGAAAGTTCTTGAGTAAACTTAAAAAGATAATTTAGATATCTCTTCTTCTGTAAAAAAAATTAAAACATTAATTCAAACTTAGCTTTTTTTTTAAAAAAATAAAAATCGATTGAATATTTTCTGCATCAATGATAAGTAGCCTATCTTTTTCCTTTTCTTCTACTAATGAATTCATCATAGTCATTTGTAATCCCCCTCTCAATCAATTTAGAAGAAAAAATATTTGTTCTAACTTTACCATTTTGAAACTTATTTTCATATTTTAGAAGTAGATTATGACAAATCTTATCAATCCTATTTACCTCTTCATCACAATCAACTCAATGCATATGAAACTTATTTTCATATACATTTATTGTACCTTAACTCTAGAACTATGGCAACCTTTATAATGCCATGAATCAAAATCTGATAATTTCAAAATTTTCAACATCCTTAAAACCATTAATGCAAAAGCCATATTAGCATTATAACAACACTAAGCTCTAATGTCCTATTAGAATCAAATGAATCAACAAACATTATCCCTATTATGGGTTTCCTTTAATCAATAATGCATCAACTACGCTCTAAAGTTGAAAAAATTTTATTGCATTGGTTAAGCTTAGGTAATCCAATGTATAATAATGTTACCTAGGCTTTAGTTTAGTGTGCCGTTATCTATTGTTTATCAGTCAAAGGATATTGCAAAGAAATTTGTAGTTAGTTGCTTTGTACTTTTAGAAATATTTACTTGCTTGTTGCCTTTTATTTAGATTTCAAATTGTTTGAAATTCTATTGCAGAGCAATTAAAAAGCTTTAAAATAAAAGCTCACATGGAAAACCTGTTTGAAAAGCAAAAATCCATGGTAGAATTAATGAAACAATGAAGAGGACACAAATTATTGAAGAAGGATTTGCTATTGTCAAAAAAGAAAGGTCACATTATTATATAGCTGGGATATTTGGATGACTTATTGAACATTGATGTCCTAAAACATCTCTAACTTGATTCATATTTGAAGATGTTAAACTTAGAGTAATTCATTCATATTTGAATAGTTCTTTAAGACTCACTTGTAGGAATACTTTTGACTTTTAGACTAACAAATAAATGAAAAACAAACTTAAATCTTGTATGCTGAAAATTTCAAGTGGAATATGTACGACATGTGATTTGTGGACATCCCGTACAATATGTGGCTATCTTTGTTTGAGTGCACACTTTATTTATGATGATTGAAAGTTATGTAGTTAAAGTTTAAAATTCTGACATGCATAAGCATCACATACTACATTAGTTCTATTTAATAAGATTTATGAGTTATTAAAAGAGTAGGGCTATTTACGGATTGGACTATGACCCAATTTTTTATTTCATTAAACTCATGTTGGGCAATTTAAAAGCCCATATCACTGTACAAAATAATCTTAAAATTTTTTTAAAAACTTCCTAGCAATATTTAAATCAAAATTTTTTATTACATAAACAATAATTTGGGTTGAGTCAAGTCGATCAAAATTATGAAATTTTTTATCTAGGCCTAGTCTAATATGTTAAGTTGTGGGTCCTTTGATGTGGAGGAAAAACCCATTTTATCTTACACTTTAAGGGGTTTGGTTCGTATTATAATATTTCATCACTAACTAGCAATCTATTGTAGCTTAGCTGATCTTTTGCCTTCATCCTTAGCTTCATATTTCATCGTTTCCTTTTCTAGTTCATTAATCTGAGATTCCATCATGCATACATAGAAAGGAATAGGAATATTTGGCAGCTAATAACTCGACCAACCTTCGAAAAATTTTGGTAGCTATTGAGAGATATTTGGCAGCTAATTATACTTAAGAGGGATAATAGGTTTCAAATATGGTCAAGATACATGCTAATTCATCAGGAGATAGTAACATAATATATTTTTACTTAATCAATGGCTAGAAGGGAAAGCAAAATGAAGTTTATAAATTTAAAAATAGAACTGAAGTACACTAGGCCTTCATAATTGAATGATTATGATTAAATACCGAGGCAAATTTCTTTTTTAAGCCTAAAATGAAAAATGAGGTAATGATTTTTCTCTAGACTTACATAATAAAGCAATTATATAGTTTCCAAAAATTACCTCATTTTCTATGTGTTTTTCAAGTTTGACAAGCATTACTAATTGCATTAGTATTTGTCTGTCTAGACTTATAGTTTGTGTAACTAAGCTTGTGTATGCATTTTTGGTGCATGAAATTCATTTTATATATTTCTTTGGTATATAATTTGTTCTACAACATTAATAAACTTTGTAGATAATTTCAATTATGTTTGTTTGTCTAAACTTTAATTTTTGCAATCAAATTTTTATGTGTACTTTATGCATAGTAATTTCTTACATGATTTTTGTGTTTGTCTTTATGGTGCCATTTTTAGCTAGGTTTACCAATATTTTTGTTATTGATTCCTAATATTTTAATATTTTAATGGTCATTATAGTTACGGCTTGTTTAGCAATAAAAAATACGATGCGACTAGTTATAATTCAAATTTATGATGATAGATGATGGAAAGAACTAGCTATTAATTCAATTTCTTGTATAAGATATCTATTTCTTTTATGGTGGAGAAGTTATATTTGATTTTTTAAATTATTTCTTTCCTTTTTCCTTTTAGACTTTAATTTATCAGATTTGAACTTTTCAAAGATTTAGATATAGATATAGTGCAAGGGTTATGGAGCTAGAATAAGTGTTAGGAATGCCCTAAGGATGAAAGATATTTTGATGCATTTCATAAATTTGAACTAATTATATATATATATATATATTCAGGTTAACATTATATCATTGCTATTTCATCCTCATTAAGATTTACATGTTAAAGTAAATGTAAGCAAATGTGGTAAGCTGACTACTTGTGTTTATACTGTTAGAATGTTACGTATAATAGACTTTATATATGGGAAGACAAAATTCTAAGGTAAGTAATCTAAATCGATAGTCCATAGTCTTTGGAGTTATTGTAAGCAATTAACTTATGTTACGACTATTATGTCATATAAATCCAGTTGGAGAGATGCTTGTCTTGGTCGTTTAGAGTGGTTTGACTCTAAAATAGAGACATAGATATATTAGTTAGAGGTAATGATATATTGGATTGGACCAAAGTGAAATTAGTCCATTAATAAGTCCGTTTACATGGATTAATTCACTTTTTACAATCATTGTGTAATTACCTTAATCATGAGTAAGTTATTGACTTCAAGTGTATAACTTGTATGCTTTAACGTTCCAAAACCTAAAGCATCTCATAGTAGTAAGCTACTAGACCAGTTCGTTGGGCATATGACTTATACTCGATGGGAGCTTTACTTATAGATATGGAACCATAGCTCCTCCTAAAGAGTTAAGGTTATCATCTTAAAATGCTTTATACAGTATATTGAAAATGGACAAGGCCTCGATCATATGCATGTCAAATGATATATTGTTCACATGTGGTAAACAATTATTTTCACATGGCGAGTATAAATGGACTTTTAAGATAAGGTGATCAAGTAAGGGAAATGGACTTTTAACTTTAAGTTGATCATGGATATCATATGAGGGTTTTACATAAATGACAAGGTCAATGGACCAAAAGGCTATTTATAAAGCTTACGTAATATTGTATATAATTGGGAGTGCATTCTCAACTCTTTAGTAGTATGACTCTGAGATTATTAATTATATGATTAAGTATTCAAAATAGAAAAATTAATACATAGATTATTGGAGCTTAATTATATTTGTCCAGTTGGTCTCTTACTAGCTCAATATAATTCCTTAATGGCTAGTTATTGATCGGAATATCCAAAGATGGAAAATTCTCAATATGGTGAACTGGTACGCCAGATTCACTCACTTCATGAGTATGAGCATTTTTTTTAGTAAATAAATGAAAACGATTTTTTGGTATTATTTATTTAGAATATATATTTAATTTATTTAAATATTTATATAGACAAGAATTAATAAGTTAAATTAATTATATTTATCTTTTGATAAATATCAAAATTAATTTAAATTAAATAGATATAGGAAATTAATTATTTATATAATTAATGTAATATCTATTAAGACTTGTTTAAATATTTATTTATAAATTAAATATGGATAATATTCTAATTAAATTTAAAAAATTATTTCTTTATTTATTTTAATTTATTTTTAAATTAATTATTTTATTATTGTTAATTTTATTTTTATAATTAGTACGTAATTATTTTATTTGAATCAAAGTACTATCATTTTATTTTGAATTAGAATTGAAGTTATGAAAAATTATTGGGCTAAATAAAATTAACAGTTTAATTAGAATTAATTAGTGTTCATATTAAACAAGCTAAATTCCATGACATAATTTGGGCCAAAATATTATCTATAGACACTAGGGTTTGGGCCCCATACTAGGGTTTGATGCCACATATAGGTTTTATGAAATTAATAAAATAATTATTGTAATTAAAAAATTAAACTTACAGTTACCTTGTTGCCTGATATAAATAAGAGGCTTATGTCTAGTTTTTTTTTTCTTAGACCTTGGAGTGACACTTGGAGATTTCTAATCACAGTATCTCGTGATTCTAAACCTGATGGCATAAAGTGGTCATTAAGAAAAATAAAGTCGTATGAATCCAAAGTTGATTGAGACAAAGAGTGCCCCACACATTCTATGATATAGGAATTAAAGAATAATGGAAAAGGCAAATTGGTTAAAGCTTTCAAAGAATCTAGGAATTCTTGTACGGATATTTACATCTGTAACAAAGGTAACTACTTAGATGGTTTTACTGTATACAACAACATTATTTAGTACGATCGGATTAAAATTTTTTAAAAAATTTTGCTATGCATATGACAATTTTTCCTGCAATTGATATCAAAGCTAAGTTATGATTATGTTATATACATAAAACTTTTAATCAAAATTCTCCTTAAATATGTTTGAATTTAATTATTAAAGAGTTTGTATTTTAGGATTTCTATTATGTTGTTTATCATGATATTTATTATGTTTTTTGCTGATCGTGATCCCTTAGATTTTATAATCGATGTATTTCAGTTTTTATCGAGTTTGTAATTAAATTTATCATCACCACATAGGTTTGTTTTCTATTTTCTTCAAATTTTTATGTAAATTATATATGAAAGATGAAGATATGAAGACCGTTAATTATTTTTGAACTAACTTGTTTGTTTTTTGGTAATTAGAAAGCTAACTGGAATCAATAACTTTTATTTGAAACCAACAGCCTAATGGTTTGTAGATTTCCTAAGTGTCGCAATGGACCCCGGGGTGGATCCTTAGGGATCTATGAATGCGTACGACTTAAAATATTTTTCTGACTTGAAAATGTCTTCTTGATCGAGACTTTTCTTTGGCAATGTGATGAGAATGAGAATGCATGGATTCTTGACTTTTGGTATAGTGAAAGGGACCATATCATGAATTGCTCATCTTGTTGGTCTCGAGTGACCATCACAAGATGGTCAATGCTTTGAGTCGCCATCAGTTATTTCAGGCTAAGCATGATCAGATGCCTATTGAAACCTATGTTTTGAGTTATGAAACTCAAAACATCAATCCCATGGTCTGCATAATGCAAAGATTCGCCATTTGAGTTTGGGAGTTGGTTATGCACAATGAGGCATGAACCTCTTCGAGATGCCCAAAATTGGTACCTTACTAGTTATGTTTTTCTCGATTTTGATTCTTTCGATCTTAACTTGTCATTATTTCGATATAACCTTTTTAATGCATGAATCTTATAGAAATAAAAATCTAGGTTTTGATGAAAAAGATTGAATCTCATATACACCCTGAAAAGTTGGGGAATATAGAGATTTTTGATAAAAATGACCTCTGGATTTTACTTTGAAAATAGAATGTTCCACTTTAGGCACTAGAGAGATACCCACGTGGAACAGTACCTTTAATTTTATTTGAAACATTTTGAAAACATGAATGCAAACAATCATCACAAAGAAATCATGTTAGTAAGACAATAGTTGAAGTAATATAACATGGATCATTCAATGCAATGATAAAGAAAATGGACAGACTATTGTAATTTATCTCGCAATTGTCATCGATTATCTAGGAATAACTGAGTTGATAATTTTCAAGATGCATCTGGGTTTCTTGATTAAACAAGGTTTATTTGACATAGTCATGGGGGTCCGGGGAAAGAGAAATAATTAATTGTAATTAAAAGATTGGGTTGAAGTATCCCTTCGGAAAGGTAGGGTTGAAGTATCCTCATGGATGGCAAATAATTTTGACAAAGAAAGTCTTTTTAATCTTGAAAATTTTGAAAAGCAGGGTTGGAGTATCCCATTAGAAGGTTGGGGTTATAGTATCCCTGTAGATGACAAAACTTCATGATTTAGAGAATGGGTGAGCGTTCGATGATTTTTGGCAAAAAGATTTATTATGAATGATGATGGTAAAGATGTAAAATATGTTTATGCCTTCGTACGAGCCTATAGGAGGTCAAAGCATTTTCTCAAGTCTAACCGGGTTGACATAGAGACATTCGAGTGTCTTGAGAAGAAATTTGGAAAAATAACTCGATTTTGACCAAAATCGAAAACAGTGGATAGCATCACGTTATCTTGCTTCCCAAATTTATTCTAAATTGATTCGAAGGATTTAGAAGGTGAACAAGACACTGTTAGAAAGGTGACTCGATGAGGTTTATCCTAAAAATATTCCTACAACCCTAAGAAAAAACTTTCTAGGGGAATAAATTTTCAAGTTCGGATTGATAATGCTGGCAGAGCATGTGAGGGACAAGGTATGTCAAAATTTAAAAAATCAACTCAGACTCATTTGGTCTCAAAAAATTGCAAGTAATACCTTTCTGAAAAGGGAATTTTAGGAACAATTTATAAAAAATGTTTGAAAATTTTCAAAAAATCATTTAGTAGGCTGAATGGCCTAACCAAAACACATGTCCGATTCTAGAGGTTACAAATAGTTTAGACTTGAAAAATTATAACTCTATCATCCAAAATGATCTAGGGGTGAATACGACATTGTTTTAAAGATAATTTGACATGCTTTGATAGAAAAATATTAAAAAATTTATAAAAATTGTTTAAATTTTAAAGTGATTTTTCAATTTGCAATAGTTGTGCTGCCAGCAGGGGACAACGCAAAGTAAGGAATATCTCTAATTTTTTTTATGTCTATAGGTCCAAACTCAAGTTATTGACGTTTGAACATCTATGACTGAATGGAAAGAGTGGCATGAGCATCACAAACTCATTTGCATAGCCCCAAAGTAATTTGGGATGATGAAATAGCTCGTTGATCATATCACTTAAGGTTTTGACTCAAGAAAAGGCATAAACGTTTAAGGAATAATTGTAAGACCATTTTCATTTCAAAATCAGAAGATTTGAGCTTGTTTAACCAATATTTCAGATCTGAAAAACTTAATTTTTCCTAAGATATTTTACTAGATTTAAAGAAAATGCTAAGTGCATGCTAATCTTCATTGGTTGAGGTTAACATGCTTGGCTTGGGGGGTTTTGAAAATTAGTTTTTATCAACTATCAAACATGTATTTAGACAACAAACATACAAGGGGATGGCATATAACATGAATGGGGATGCTACTTTTACTAATGGCCTAGACAAAGAAATGGTTATGCATTTTGACAAAAAAATATTATGGATGCTGAAAATAACAAAGGTGTAAATGTGCTTGAAATGTGTTAGGCTAATGATTCAAACATGGATCAAGGATAACAAGATGAATGGACATGGTATAAAATGTATGCGTAAGAGATATCAAACTAATGGGGATGAAGTAAGGCATTTTTGCATATCCAATGAGTATTAAAGCATCCAAATCCTAAACTACCATAACCAAAAGCCACAATAATGCATGATAATCCTAAGAGGGTGATGGAAACATGGAGAGCTCACTATAATGATGAAGATGCTGAAAAACAAAAATGTAAGTGAGTGGTAGGAAGTTATACGAACAAAACTTCAACTTTGGCCACATAATTAGAGCAGTAGAGATGGCCTGAATTTCCCTCACTTCCTTATTGTTAACAACTAAGAAAAAAAGAGAAATAATGAGGTTTTGGTTCTGGTATGGGTGAGGATACTTTTTGGATATGGTGGTTGAAAATAAGTGTTTTGGGGCTATTTTTGGGTGATGGGTGAAGAGCTACAGGATTTAGTTTTCTTGGTGTATGAATGTTTTTTTTGGAAGTGAAAATGAGCTGGAATCTAACCCTTTTCCTTGTTGAGATAAAAGTGGTCCATTTATACCAGCCTTTTAGAGCCAAATTGGGGGTGTTTTTGGCCATTTCTCAATGGGGACAAGGTGATGTCAGTATGGTGGCTATAGGGTGGCTGTAGGAGATAGCTTGCTGCCAATGTGATGGTCATAGGGTTGCTGGTTTAAATGCTGAAATGCGTTTCCAGCAAATAGGGTGGCTGATGGTGATATTGGTTAACAAGCTAAGGAGTAGGGTGATCATGTGATGTTGACCTTTTTTTGATCCAGTCTAGACTTTAAAAAAATGTTATGATTAATTCAAAAGTCTAAATTCTTAATCTAATATGTGTTTTGAAAAGAAACAAGTTAAAATCCAATTTTGGATCAATGGTGGATGAGTCAAAAATGCCCAGATCGTGAAAATGGCTTGCATGTATCGATACATTGCATAATGTATTGATACATTTGGTCCAAAAACCTTGAGTGTATCGATACAATGATCATTGTATCGATACTATCAACCATTGCATCGATACATGTTGATATGTATCGATACATTTCTTTACAGAATGCATGTTTTGGTCCTGGCATGGCCTGGTGTATCGATACATATCAACATGTATCATGATTTGGCTAGTTTTTTTCTATCTACATGTTTTGTTGATAGATGTATGTATGTGATTGATAGCATTCCATATAGAATAGGTGAATGCCACTCAGACTTATATTAATGATGCATATTAAAACCTTACATGTTTTTTAAAATATTGAGTTGGAGAAGGTTTCAAACAAAACCCACAGCCTCCATTGTTGATCCATATGTGAAAGCATGATAACCCCTTGCATCAGTTTTGCCTTAGCCATATCCCTCAGTAGGTGGTCGATCGCCACTGGTATACTAGATTGGATTTCTTCTGTGGAAAATGTGCTTGGGCATGTTTTATTCAAGATCATCCCTCAATAACTTAAATAGTGCATGAATCGGGTTTCATAAAAAATGGTTATACACTCATGATTGGTTTAGTAATAGCCTCCCCTCGAAGCTCTGTTAGTTAAATTGGTGGCCAAATAAACGGTTATTAATATATGTTTTAGCTTAGGAGGATTTAAGGTAACATATATTAACTGAATAGGATCCATGTTTTCGGCTATTTGAATTATGATCAGCTCTCGATGGCTTAAGACAATAGGTGCTGAAAATTACTGCTGCAATGCTACATTTTTGTAAGGATTTAGTGTAGAAAAATATATATTTATGTTTAATTGTCAAATATCTAATTTATATTTATTTAAGCATGACTGGAATGTTTCAAATATATTAATTTGTTTCAGTTCAAAATGTCACCTACACATTTTATTCAAATTCTCACCGATAACAAATTGAATAGAGATAATTTTAAAGACTGGAAAACAAATTTATTAATCATTCTAAGCTACGAGAAACACAAGTTTGTACTTGACAAACCTTACCCACCTGAGCTTCCACATGATGCATTTAATGGACAAGCTTTCTTACTTGACAGTTATTGGAATTGGTATCATGTCAAATGCTTTGCCAAAGCAACATGAGATTTCTTTATTGCTAGACAGATCATGAATAATTTGGAAGATATGTTCAGAGGCTAAGTCAAGTTGGCTAGACAATCTATTATTACAAATTTAATTAACTATAAGCAAAAACTAGAAACCTTTATAAAGGATCATATGCTCATGCTTATGGAATACTATGCTAAGGCTATTAAAAAAGGTGTTGAGTTAGAATATAACACCCAAATTGATATGGTGTTTAAAACTCTTTCTAGGGATTTTTTCAGTTTTTAGGTTGCCTATAATCTAAAAAACAAAGAGTTAGATCTCACCGAGCTCGTGAAAAAGTTACAGGCCTATAAGCTCATGCTCAATAATGGCCACCCACCCAAGGTGGAGGCAAATTTGGCTATTATTTCTAATTCTAGCTTTGGGAACAATATAAAAAATAAGCAAAACTTTAAAAAACAAGGGGCTTCTAAGTCTTGTATTCCTCTTCATCCAAAGGTGAGAAGAAAAAAAAATGCCAAACAACCCTAAAAGTCAAAATGCTTTTATTATGGAAAAGTTGGTCACTTCAAGAAGACTTGCAAGGAATTCCTAGATTCTAAAGGCAAGAAAAGTAAGTATCTCTTTACATTGAAGCTTGTTTAGTGGAAGATTCAAAAGACACTTAGGTTATTGATTTTGGAGCCATTAATCATGATTGTGTTTTTTTACAGGGTTCAAGGAAACAAGATATCTACTTGACAGGAATCTCTCATTAAGAACCAGTAGTGAGAGCATGGTATCAGCAAAAGCAGTGGGAGATATACGTCTGTATTTTGATGAATTTAGATTTAATTTTATTAAAATATTATTTCGTGTTTCTAGTTTAAAAAAGAACCTTATTTCAATCTCTTATTTAATTAAAGATTCTTATTTAGTTTCTTTCAATAAAATTGTAATGATTCGTAAAAATAAGTCTTTTATCTGTTTTGGAAAAATGGATGGTAATCTTTATTTGATCCAATGAAAGATGTACTTATTACTAGACATTAAATTAATGAATAACTTCAAAAAGTTAAAGATTTACTTACTCTAATGGGTCATACCTTTGGCATTTAAGACTTAGTCATAGTAGTCAAGAAAGGATTCAAAGATTGGTAAATGATGGTCTATTGAAATCTCTAAAGAAGGTACATCTTCCTTTATATGAATCTTGTATTAAAGGTAAAATGACTAAGAGGTCTTTTAGAGCAAAAGGTACAAGGGCTAAAAAACTTCTAAAAATTATGCACACTAACATATGTCGCCCCATGAATGTCAAAGATGAAGAGGGTATAAGTACCATGTATCGTTTATAAATGATTACTCAAAGTTTGGATATGTGTACCTGATGCACTACAAGAGATAAAACCTTTGATAAATTCAAAGAGTATTATGCAAAAGTGGATAAGTAATTGAGTAAATCCATTAAGACACTCCAATCTGATTGAGGTGATGAATACTTCTGCAATGAATTTCTAAGATATCTCATAGAAAATAGGATTTTATATTGATTGCACTAGGTACTGCACAATAGAATAGTGCAGCAGAGATAAGAAACAGGCTCTTATTGGATATGGTATGGTCCATGATGAGTTATTTGGAACTCTTATTATCTTTTCAGGGATATACACTGCAAATAGCATGCTACATTCTAAACCAGATTCCAAGTAAGTCAGTTCCTAAAACTTTATATAAGTTGTGCAAGGGCAAGAAACATTCTCTTAGATATATGAAAATTTGGGGGTGCTCGACACATGTATTGGATAAGAAAGTAAAGAAGTTGGAATGTCATTTAGAATTATGCGTATTTATAAGGTATCCTACAGGAACAAAAGAAGGAATATTTTATAACCACAAAGAATAGAAAGTCATTATATCAACTTGTGCAACCTTCTTTTAGGAAAGTAACAAGAATGTCTTTAAGCTTTTGAAATAAAGTGTTGCTTGAGGAACTATTAGGAAATAAAGTTGCTCCATAGATTTTAATCTGGATTTTATTCCAAGCTTAAACAAAATACATGCAAACAAGCAACCATCTATGGAGCTTCGTCATAGGGGGAATATTTCTAAGAAACATAATTTTTTCATGTACAATGGTGAAATTTATCAATCTAAGGCCATGGAACATGAAGATGAGTCAGTCACCTATGACAAAGCTATGAATAATGTTAATTCTAAGCTTTGGCAAAAGGCTGTACTAAGATCGATTTGATGAAATCCAATTCAGTCTAAAAGCTTGTAGACCTTCATGAAAGGGTAAAACCCATAAAATGTAAATGGATTTGCAAAAGAAAAATGAATGCTGAAGAAAAAGCTAAAACCTTTAGGCTCGACTAGTAGCAAAGGGATACATGCAAAAAGCTAGACTAGTAGTAAAAGGATACATGCAAAAGGCTAGTGTCGATTGTGATGAAACCTTTTTTGCTTATTGCGATGCTAAAGTCCATTCTTATTTTTCTATCCATTGCTGAAGAAAAGGGATACATCCAAAAGGCTAGTGTCAATTATGATGAAACCTTTTTGCTTATTACGATGCTAAAGTTCATTCACATTCATCTATCCATTATTGTGGCTTTTGATTATGAGATCTAGCAAATATATGTCAAGACTATACTCTTGAATGGCTATCTTAATGAAAGCATCTATATGATGCAACCAAATAGGTTTGTAGTAAAAAGCCAAGACCAAAAGTTTTCAAGTTGCTTAGATCCATTTATGGATTAAAGCAAGCCTCATGCTCATTAGAACAAAATATTTGACCAAGCAATTAAGGTCTTTGGATTTGAGCAAAACTTTGATGAACTTTTTGTTTATAAACATATTAAAAAAGACTAAGTGGTCTTTCTAGTCTTATACATTGATGACATATTAGTCATTGGGAATGATGTAGGGAACTTGTCATCGATCAAATTGTGATTGGTGCAATAATTTTACATAAAAGATTTAGGGGAAGCTAATTATGTTCTAGGCATTCATCTCACTAGAGGTCGAAAGAACAGGATGGCAGTTCTATCCTAAGCTTCATATGTTAACAAAATTATTGAAAAGTATGCAATGTAAGATGCCAAGAAGGGTCCACAACCCTCTATGATAGGATTCACTCTTTCATTAGATGATTGTCCTAAGAAATCTGAAGAAAGTGAGCACATGAAGAAAGTCCTTTATGCATCCACTGTGTGTAGTCTCATGTATGCTATGCTTTGCATATTACTAGTTATTTGTTATACGGTTGGTATTATAACTCAATATCAGTCGAACCTTGGTAACAAGCATTGCTAGGCCATAAAGCATATACTCGGGCATCTTAAGAAAATGAGGAACTATCTATTGGTATATTCTAGAAGGAACCTAATACGCACGGGATATACAGATTTAAAGTTCCAAAGTGGTAGGGGTTCAAAGGAATCATCTTCCGGGTCTATATTTGTCCTAGAAAAAGGCACCATTGTATGGAGGAGTGTAAAACAAACTTGTAGCTAACTCCACGATATAAGCCAAATATGTGGCTACCTTTGAAGTATCTAAGGAAGTGACTTGGCTTCACAAGTTTTTTGGAGACCTTGAGGTAATTCTTGGTATAGATAAACCGATTACATTTTATTGTGATAATAGTGAGTTGGGTAAAATAAATGCCAATTTGTTGTGCCTGATCTTTCTTACATTGTTTTTTAGTAGGCTACAAGCATGATTTGCATTTTATCGTTTGTGTCAATGGTGTTATTTTCTTGTTAGGCATTAGGAATAAGAGCTAATGAAATGGAAGGATTATAGTTACAAGCAAAATATGATGTTTCCAAAATTTTTGCATTTTGTTCACTTGTATATGTAGTCTAGAAGCTAATGTTGCTAAGAATGGCTTATGGAAAGCAAAGGTATTTTAGTAATGTGAGGATTTTAGAATATTGCATTTTTGGCAACCAAACATGATTATCTTTAATAAAAAGCAGGCCAACCAAATGCATGCATGTAAGTTTACTGGGAATGTGCCTTCATCATCTTATAGGGGAACCCATTACCAATTATAATGAAACATTATCTGAACCAACCCATTAAGTGCAAAAGGAAAGTTATTGGGCTGCTTGGTTTTAGTTAAGAACAAAAGGTTTAAACAGTAAAGGTGTCAGGCAAAGAGGAAAAAAAAAATAGTAAGAGTGGAAAATTTCTTATATGCACAACTTTGATTTAATGATTAGAGGGTCATCCATTGTCCGAATAGGTTGATTTTTTTGTAATGGCTAAAGTATTCATAGACGTTCATTTTAAACAACCAGCTTTGTCATTCAAGTACTGTAACCCATGGATCTTTAGCCTAAACAAGAACCTTCTTCAAGATGAGCCAAGTCGATCGAAACTATTAAAATTTTTACCCAAGCTTAGTCTAATAAATTGGGTTGTAGGTCTCTCCATGTAAAGGAAAAGCTACTTTACCTTTACACTTTGATTGTAAAAACCATTTTTAGCTGGTTAGTTTTAGTTAAGAGCAATAGGTAGAAACATTAAGGTTGGTAAAAAGAAAAAAAAAAGAGATAAAAGATAGAGAGTAAAAAAATTTATAATATGAACAGCTTTAATCAATTTCAGGATCAAAAGGTCATTTATGATCCGCTTGTGCTATTTTTTTTTGTAATCGATAGAGGACTTGTAAACGTTCATTTTGAGTAATTAGTTTTGTCATTTAAGTACTGTATTTTGTGAATCTTTGACCTAAAGAGCAACATTTGCTTTTAGGTGAGATTCTTTAGCTTTCTTTTATGTTTTTGAGTTCACTTATATACAGCTAAAAGTAGAGTTATGTACTCATTGTGCTAGCCGAATATTTTGATATTATAGCCACACCCTTGTAATAGTTAGACTTTAAAGTGGACTTTTAAACTATTATGGCTTTACCTTTTATTTGAAAAGGGTTTTCCAAGTATTATGTCTAATGTGATTAATGCTTTATGATTATTCTATGTTGATTTTGTGTTGTTGGAAAATATTTTGTGCTATTATGATTACTTATTATGGTTATTAGGAAAGAAATAACATTAATTTTGCTTCTATATTTTCGGTAAATTTAGTATTAAATGGAGGCTATAGAGTTAAGTAATTGTGCATATTTGCACAAGTAAAATGACTATGTTGAATGACATAAATTAGTAATTCAGAAGAAATAAAATGAATGACCTATTATTTGTTTAGGCTCTGCATTTCCTTGTCTTTGCTG